>ML796754.1:221896-234848 GCA_009831015.1 Picea engelmannii
TATCATGTAAGAGGGTATGAAACTGACATTTAATCAAGGGCACCATACCCTTTATGTACCTCGATGTTGGTGGCATTAATTGTTGAACTCTTCTGTCACAACCCCAGTAAAAATGTACCCTTCACTCAAGTATAAATTCTTCTGTTGAACTCTTCTCTTTATCATCATGTCAAGTGACTTAGTGGTGTATCTGCACACCAAACTCTGTCTTATTTGTAGGCACTGGGCAAAGAGAAGAGTGGTTGAAGGGAAAGACAAAGATTCACATGGATGCACATGAATATGTATTTGTTTTTCAAAAATTTGAATATTTTATGTATTTTTAGTGACCGGTTTTTTGATCCGGTTTTTTTCCGGTTCCGGTTCGGTTCCGGTTTTTGGGGTCGACCGGTTCGGTTCTTGTACCATTGAGTAACGTCCTCTGATCTCATAGTATAAGGGACACCAGAAAATGAGGTGCCTCTCTGTCTCTTGCTCCTATAGGTGACACATATGGCAGATCCTATCAAAATGTGGGATATGATGATCAGTGTCCACTCGAAGTGGATGAGAACCAACCCGAAGTTGTCCCAGGGGGATCCTGAGTGAATGCATCCAATGTTTGTACGTGTATGGGGGGCGGACAATGATACCATCCCGCAACTCCAAAAAGTGCTCTAAGTAGAAAGACATCTTCGGGCCCAGGCACGTTGGGGGTGAGATCCAGGTGACCTGAATATATAATTTGTATATGTCCTCTCTGATGTCTCGGTTCACAATCTGTCTAGGCGACAAGAGATGGACTAACGCATATAAGGAATACTTGAAGGGGGGAAGGCGCTTTGGGGAGATGGTCATCAACTGGAGAAGCCAAGATGCCTCTGAAAACCAACATCATGTGCAACTTGTGGAGTGATCCAAGGTAAGGTCCTGAGGAGAAAAGTGCAAGATAGGGCTACCACTCTCTCCTGGTAGCAGAGTCCCTGAAAGATATGACTCTATGAATGAAGGAGATCAAGCGAAAAATAACCTCGAGGATAAATTGTTGGACATCAAACTCTACCTGAATAATGGACTGTGGAACTATACATTTGCATCTAATAATGCGCTTGAGAATCAAGGTCTGAACTCTCTCCAACCGAGCCCAATCGGTCTGTATCAAGCTTGGTCCCCAGATCTCTGAGCCATAGAGTACTATGGATCTGATAATCGTCTCCATGAGGTAGAGTTTGGACGAGATGTCCTGAAACTAACCTTGGAAGCATTGACTTTCAATGAGGGCTAGGTACCCATACCCTTTGTTGAGTCGGGGCTAAAGGGCTTGCCGCATGCCAAAACGAGGCCTCATGAACTGGACCCCCAGGTACGTGTAAGTTGTGTTGATCTCAATCTCTTCCCCCCTGAAGTAGAAGTGTAAGTCTATGAGAGGGTACTTCGAAGCATTGAAGATCACGACCTTGGTTTTACACAAGTTGACAGTCAACTGCTGGAGGTCACAAAAAATGGCTAGGGCATCAATCTGCCTCTGTAGGCCCTCAGGAGTAGAGGCCAACAAGATCAGATCATCAGCAAAAAGGAGTAGGGAGATCAACACCTGATGAAGGAGACAGCCAACTCCATCTTGGATGTGGTCGTGGAGGAAAGACTCTAGCTCATCAATATAGATTCTGAAAAGAGTTGGTGAGAGGGGGCATCCCTACATTCTTCCTTATTGGATCTTTGGTTGTTTGCTCTTTCCAAAGTTGGTTATATTGTTCTTCCCATTGTAAGTTTGAACCCGGTTTTGTTACCTCCCAAATATATATATTCAAACTTGGTTCTAACACCATTTGATTCGAATATATTTGGGATTGTGGGATTTGATCTAGAAACTAGAGTGGTAAACCTCTTGCAGTATTCAACCTGAATCTTTCATGGTTTTGAGATTTGAAATGTAGATGCATTACTTCACTAATGTATACCATCAATACTTAACTATAGATACATAAATAACAGTAGAAAGAAAACAAAGATGCATCCACACCATAAAATACCCACGGATATTTTGAACTAGGGAAAAACCCTTCTGGAAAAAAAACTCTAAATTGTCTGAATACATGAAGCTTTGATTTACAAAATGACTGCAATACAGCTTGCTACTTTGTCTTTGTTAAAATATTGTGTAACTGCAAAGAATATTCTTATCCCCTTTTGTCGATAAACTAAAAGATAAAATATATTGATTATTGATTAGATCAATCCCCTTTTGTGGATTGATCATGTCGGGCATTGTAATTGACCAAATCCCCTTTTGTGGATTGGTCAAACCCTAATTGTAATATGCAAAGTAAGAAGTCGGCCCCCAGGCAAATTAAAGTGGTTCTAACCACCCAGATTAAGAAGTCGGCCCTGCCAGTGAAAAGACGAAAAGACACCTCAGTTTAGCACCTGCCAGATTGTATAAATAAGAGAGGCCAGCGCATCATTTACACACACACTCAACTCACTCATCTAGTGCACAAGTATTGAAGGAAGCTGCAGTTACCAGTTGCCGGAAGAAGGAAGAGAGAGAGAGGCGCATCCTTGGGAGAGGAATTTCTGTGTTGTTTGGTTCATTGACTTGGCATTGCATTGGCTATCTATATTAAGGAAGTTTTGCTGGGTTTTCTTCCCCATGAGGGTTTCCCAAGATAAATGTTGTGTACTCTTGTGATTGTGTTTCTCTCAGTGACCCTATCTATGCTATCGTTATCTAGTAAATTGAAAGTAACCTAATAATAGCAGAAACTTTAACAGTCTTTAGTTGCTTGGTGATTTTCGAAGTGTAGAATGATTGATTTGACCACTGCAACTCTGTCTTCGTTTTTCTAGAGTACAAAATGGTTGAGTTTACAATTGTTGCTTGTCTTCATGGTTCAGGCATTGAAGGCGAAAACCTCTGCAGACACTATCACCATACCTTCATGATGCACACAAGGATCCACCTTACATAACCATTACAATGGTGTGTAGCTATCTCATAAGCTATGCAATACAACCACAAATAAGCAACATAACTATCATGACAACCAACCAGCATAACATTCACACATTAAACACGGTAATTATATTGGAAAACCCTCTTGGGGCATAAAAACCACTCTCAATTATTCTTCAAAGCCTTAAAAGTACATTTACAAACTATTCACAAGCTAGTAGCTTCACTCCTCATTTTCCCTGGTCTTCTATTCCTTGCATCCATTGAAATTTATCACAATGGCAATTGGCCATTGCATATTTTCTAGCATTCTATAGCATACAACAATTTACATTCATCAAACTGGTTCTTGGCCATTACACATCATCACACTCACAGAAATGGCACCAGGTTGTTACAAAACCCTCCATTCCTTAGTAGATTTTCGGGTTACTTTGAAAGTATTTACACCATGTTTGGAGGTGCTTCATGAGATTTGGGGTACATGGTGTATGTTCAACCCTCGGATGGTCTAAGATGGATTGTAGCATGAGAGATGATTTGTGATGAATATGCATAGTAGAGATAGCTTGCTAAGTGGATGCTTGACCTCAATTGATTGCAGGTTCAATGTTCTTCCCTTGGGAGTTGGAGATCTCTTGGCAATTTGTTGGATGCCTTTCATTAAGGCCTCGTGGAGGAGCCACTTGTTTAGAGAGCACCCTACAAGGGATGTGGAGCATTGTGCATCATGGAGGAGGGCTTCAAGCCCTAGTTGACATGTGGCGGCTTGGTTTCTTGTTCGGAGGATTGGAGATAGCTCAGGGACACCTAGAGCCTCAACAATGTTCTTGCAAGGGGTAGTTGACTAGCTAAGTACATTGCTTTGGAGGATAGATGGAGCCTGTGGAGGCTCGTGATGGAGTGGTGTGGACTTGCCTTACATAGCTACATCACCTTGGAGTCATTATTGTGCACAATATTGCCATTAGAGCATGACACTTGTACTCTAGAGTGGATGTCTCATTTGTGTGGCCTACAAGGTCTCATGTAGGTTGCTTGTAAGGGATTAGGCCCGCATAGTATTGTTGGCCTTCCTTACCTCACATATAAATAGAGGAAGGAGAAAGTCTTTCCATATTCATTCACTCACGTGTATTCACTCTTGCGATGAGATGTGACTAAGAGAAGAGAGTGTTCACTTCCTCTCTCTCTCTCTCTCTCTCTCTCTCTCTCTCTCTCTCTCGAGGTGCTAGGGTTTCTTGGTCTTCTTGGATTTCTAGGGTTATGGTTTATCTCTTAGAGATTAGAGATTAGGGTTTTGAGAGAACCTTTAGGTGGATTTGTGAAAAAGAAGAGAAGAGGAGGATGTCTTTGCTCACATATGTTCCTCCATTATTGGATCTTAGATATTTCACAGGTTGACTACATTGCTTTTAGCCAATGCCCTAAATTCCTTAAACTTTTCAAAGACATGGTCCTTATTCTTCAAGAATATACCCAAGTATACTTGGAAAAATCATCAATGAAAGTCAAAACATACCTTGCACCTGCTAATGATGGTTAGTACATTGTACAAAGGTCACTATGGATAAGTTACAATTGAATCTTTTCTTTCCAAGACTATCTTATCTCAAATGCAACCTAGTGATGCTTTCCAAGCACACCACCCTTCACATACAACATTGAGGGGAATAACCTTAGGTAATCCAAAAACCATATTAAACTTGACCATCAAGTTCATAATTTGGAAATTTAGATGTTCAAATCTCTCATACCAAATTCTACTTCAATTGTCGGTCCTGGCTATGAGTGCAGCCGATCCTAGATCCTTCTTAGGGAAATGACAATTATTATGCAATTTGTCTTTAGGGTCAAGAATACCTTCAACAACAACAACAACAACAAAATCATTGTTAATATCCTTCACAACAAACCTCTCAAGCCAGAATTCAACCTTCTTGCCAATCTACGTTCGTTGGGCTATGAACAACAAATTGACACTCAAACTTGGTACATGATACACACTTGTGATCACACCATTCTGACATTCAATCCTACCACAACCAATAATAGTTAGTGAATAATCATCTACAACAAATATTTCTTCTTTTGTAGTTTTATTCAATGAAGAGAAGAGACAAGCATCTTTAGCTATAAGATGGGTAAAACAACAATCGACTATCTCCACACTTTTAGAAGTGTGAGCATGCAATCTCAGAGAAGTACTAACAAAAAAGGTATAGTTATCTCCCTTACCTATGTCAATGTTGTAGGTCGATTGGTCTGTTATTCAACACTCACCTTCAAGACTTTTTACCTTTTACACAAGATCACCAGTCTTCTTCCAGCAAGTCTTCTCTACATGTCTTGCCTTCCCCATAGTATTGATAGATGTTTTGATAGGTCTTTTCTTCTTACCTTTCTTAGTTTATGGTTGATCATCACGCTGCTTCTTGTTAGTCTAGTCAACAGAATCCCTTATCTTTCTCCCGATTGCATCCACGATCCCTTTTTCTATAGTTCTGTCAACCTTTTCCCTTAAGGGGATGAGCCTATTGCTTATTCTCAAGTTTACCCTCATCAAGCAACTTTTCCTATGCCTTAATTAGCAAACCACATAAAGAATCAAGGGTATATTCTTTAGCATCTTCTTTTTTAGAAGCTCAACTAGCACATGATGTCAAACAAAAAACATCATAGGGTGTCTTTAGATTCATCCAGATCAGTTCTATAATTTGACCATCCTTCTTGGGAAAATCCTTTCCACATTCACCCAACTTCAATTGTAGCTCTTTCATGCTAGCAAGATAATATTCAACCCTATCAAAGGAGAAAGGGTTAAGAAATATCAACTCTTTCTCAATCTGAATAACCCGACTCTCGTCAATCTTATCAAACATCCTTCAACTTCTTTCGAACTTGATTTAGATAGTAGATTCCTCTTGTATGAAAGCAAATCTCCCTAGAGATGTAGGTTGTCATGACTCCTATAGCCTCATCCTTCTTCCCATTAATAATGAACTTGCCATATTCATCCTGGGGGTTTGGAACCACAATCTTTGAAACTACCAAAGAGCTTTACTCTTTTATCTTGTGCCCACATGCCATAGTTGTGGCCATTTAAAACCACAAGCTCTTGCTTAGAACTCATAATCACTCTGCAAACCCTAATCCAATCTGCAAGTCTAAACCTAAGTCAATCTACCTCAAAGATCTGACTCAAACACAAGAGCGCATATAAAACTAACAACCTCCAAAGCGACTTGTAGAGAAGCAAGCTATATTTCAAACCACTAGCTCTAATACTATGTTGGAAAACTAGGGAATTGCATAAGTGATTAATTATGAATACTGGGAGAGAAGGTGGTTATTATAGCCACCGTTACAGTAGTAACACTTAAGTGAGCATAACTCAACATATGGAATCAATAATTGTAAGTGCATGATTTTGATTAGACCAATCCATGGGATTAGCTATATATACTATGTAACTAACTCCCTTAAAAATAAGGAAAACTAAGTCCACTTTGATCACCTTTGGCATGCCCGAGATCCAGGTTTATTGCCTTGATCTACACACCAATCAACCTAGTGGAAACCACTTTTAGTCAGTCTAACCAACCAATCCACCTTTGACTGTCAACTAACTTCATAAACTCAAGAGTTAAGAAGATCCTTCTATTCTAACAAGGCCATGGCAACTACACGAAGGCTCTAGAGGCCTACATTTTACCCTCTTTATTCTTTGACCCATTTTTGGAAGAATTCTTCTCCAATCACCATCTCTAATTTAGGATTTCCAGGTTACTCTTCATTCTTTGACCCAGTTTTGGAAGAATTCTTCTCCAATCACTATCTCTAATTTAGGATTTCCGGGTTTCTTGTACTCATGGTTATCAAAGTTGACAATATCAACTTCATCCTCGCCTCCACCTTCACCACGTGGCTCTTCAAGATTGCCAATAACATCTTCATGCTTTCTTCGACCTCGAATATCTTGCTTCATGCTTTCTTCGACCTCGAATATCTTGCTTCATGCATCCTCGTGGAGGTTGCTCCATTTCGCCAATGATACTCCTGCATCACTTCAGCTTGGGTTTGCTGTTCTTTCAAATTATTCCTCTATGACAATATTATCTCCCTCTCAAATTCGTACAACCTCCAAGTGTCTGTGAACCCTCTAGGTTTCGGCTCTCTCTTACAACTGCCTGTCTGTGACTGTTTCTGCCTTGGCTCCTAGCTCTTACGGACTGCCTATCCGTGAGTGATTCTGCTTTTGGTACTTGCTCTTACCAATGCCAATATGTGAGCGATTCTGCCTTTGGACCTTTCTCTTACCAATGCCCATCTGTGAGTGACTTTGTGGTTCCCAAGCTGCCATTTTGTCTTCTCTTCTCTTGGCTTAAAAACCACATGCAATTGCCTATTTGTTGGCTAGGTGAGTTGTGCCAACGTGGTGCTGGCAGCTACTGCTTATTCTATTCCATCGCTTAAAAAACATGGTTCAGGAAATCCAAAATACGTTCTCTTTCCCAATGATCTACTTCCCTTCATCTTGTTGATACAGTTCCATGGATTGAATTTCTACCTATGACACAGTCACCTTAATAGAAGAATAATCTACTTCCCTTCCGTTTACGTTGGTACAGTTCCATGGGTTGAATTTCTACTTATGACGCAAATGCCTTGCCAAATATTGCCAAATGCCTCGGTCTGGCATTTTGATTAAAAACCCATGTCCAGAAGTAATTGGCCTTGAGTTGGGGAATTTTCATGACTATGCATAAAAAGCGTTGTGAGCAGGGGTATTCTTCCAATAACTTCTTGCATTCGTTATGAGAATATGAGGTCAACTTGCGGAAAGAATACTACTTACCCGTTTGCTTCTACTGATGCTGCTGGCCATGCCTTGTGCGACCATCCTTGCTTTGAGCAAGTTGTTGGCCAGGCACAATCTTCATCTGCCTACTTTACTGATTGTTTACGCTGGATCAGTCTTGTTTTGGTTCTTGCAAGTCATGGTCGCTAGATTCTGGACAGCAAATCGATTGGAGGATTCTAGGTTATCATGTTCAACAAGGTCATATGGGATAACTGCTCTGCCTTTGGGCTATTGGGGCTCTTGACTAGTGGACTCAACTGCTGTTGGGGTTTCTGGGAATTCTGGGTAGGCAACGGTGATCCAACGCTTAAGCGTTTCAGTTGCTTTGGCCACGGGTGCCACGATTGAGTTTTGACCACCATGGTCGAGCCAACGTCGTCCGCCTCCGGGGCTTGAGGAGTGGGAGGTTAGGTTGTACCTCAGCATTCATTCAGCGAAAATAAGCACTCGGAATGTATTTGATGGCTGAGTAGATTTATATTTTAATGCAAAACCTAAACCTGAATGAATTCATTAAGTCGTGGAAGGACCCCACATCAACAGATTCTTCTATTAGGCGTGGGAGTGAAACTCTCAGAGACAGACAGACACCTGCGGGTCACCCAACGCCCCGGAGGGCGTTTGATATGGGGCATTCAAATCCCCCTTATTCATAGGAATCCGATGGACTCACAATTCCTGATATGTTGGTTTGCATTGTTTAAATTTCAAGTTTGAGTATTTGGGTGGAGTTTAAGTCTTGGAAATAGTGTAAGGTTGTATTTTGCAATTGTTGAAATCGAAGTTTTGCTTCAAACTTAAGATTATGATGGAATTTTGATCGGATTAAATTATCGGAATATTGGGGTGATATGATGGCATATCACACCCTGCCCTGCAGTAAGATAAAAAGTCATCCAAAAGGGCACCCTTTTATAAGCAAGCTGTATCATATCATTTACGTTGGCAATGCCTAATTTTTTTTTACTCAATGTCATATTATGTTTCTCATAAACATTGTAAATTATTTTGTAAATTATTTACTCTAGATGGCCTAATTTCACAATTCACTTATGCATAGCATCTCATCCCAGGGCATAAGCAGAGGAGAGGGCAAGTGGAAACAACCCACCATCCTTAACCTAATTGTAGATTTGTGTTATTGGAGGGCTTAGCTGCAAGGTCAATTGTCGTCTTTGTGATTAGGCCCTTTCGATAACCCAAATTTATAATCAAGTTACAGTTAATCATGTGACATTCCAAAATCACAAAGTGTTTAAAGAAGGGTGATTACCAACTCACGTTAACATGGAATAGTAGATCACTTCATTTGTGAATGGATCATGGGTAAAAGAGTGATTTATAAACCAATTTCTAATAAATTGCATTTGTTGAAGGCTTAGCTTGCTTCTAATATATCCACTTTCACTTTAAGATGAAACCAAGAGGTATACATTAAAGCTTTATTAAGATATTTTCATAATATTCACGAGTGGAGAAGTTGGTACATTTCTTGTCATGAATGCCATGTTTCTTTAGCTTGGGATTCTTATGAGTACTTATCTCAAAACCTAAAAATAATTTACAACTTTTATGTTATGTCATCTTCAACTAAAAAGAAAAGAGTGACAAGATTGGTACATCATTTATTATTGGTTCACAAAAAGAAAGAAAAACGTGTTAAACTTTGATCTTATAGTAAGTGTTTGATTTATCAATACTTATTATGTTCTTCAAATAGCCTTTTTATACACTTCACCATTTGTTCTCCCAAAAGGCTTAATCCTTATCATGTGCCTCTTAGATGAAGAAGAGACAAGAAACTATTTTGCTCTCTAAAAAATGAGAAGTTTTTAGCACGGGGTGCATGTTGAGGGAGTATGGGTGACAAACAATACAGTGTTTGGATCTAGACCATTACGCTACGTGTTGTTGACATCTTTGACTTTGAGGGTTAAGAAAGTATCAAAATCTTTTGACTCATTTTACTTTGGAATTAAACACGAGATTCACAATGCCTAAACCTTTATGACAAATAAAACCACATATTGTTAACCAATTAAGAGGCTTGAATTTATGACTCTGTTTAGAACCTAACATTTATAAGTAGTCTATGAAAATCTTTACTAACCTCATGCTTATAGTGTTGGGAGAAAAAAGATGACTCTGAGATAATTGGTCCTCTTATTGAGTGTGGATTTGATCACCTAACATGGTAAGGTGTCTAGAAGGTTCCAAGGAATGACATTCATTCAATGATACTAAACCCTATGGGAATTCCTAAGTATGTGAAGATTTATCCCTCCTTAATAAGGGGGACTGCTAAGATGGTGTCAATTATTGAGACATGGAAGCATGGGAAAGGTGATTAACAACAAAGATTTTTGGAAGTTGACATTTGCCTTGAAAGATTCACAAAAGATGTCAAGACAAATCTTTGATTGCTTCTTTTATTGACGTTGACTCTATAAAAATGGTATCATGAGAAAACAATTAGTGGTTGGCCTTCACCTCAAGGGGAACTTATATACCATGTAGGATTTCCACTTCTTAGAGCTATATCAAGACATTAAAAATCCCTTTTGTTGCCAAAATATAAAGAAAGGAGGGGCAACATATTTTACTCCTTGTGAATATGCATAGAACTTGGCTGGGAGCCATTAATTAGGTTGAAAAGTTGGTTGTTTTACAAAATGCTTTTAAATTCCAGTGGATCTTGGTTCAATGGTAAAGCAAGGTTGTTTCGTATCTCCACCAAGGTTCTAATCCTCAAGAAATCCTTCACAAACTTGTTTCACTCATGAATCATCTCCCCTATGCAAGCAAGCCATCTCACTTGCATAGGCATATCATTCCTTGCCAACAAGGCCAAGTGTGAGTCATGAATAAATTTGGGTGAATAAATATCCCAAATGATAACATCCTAGCAAGTTATGATTCATTGTGATATTCTAATAATGAAAAGAAACACCTTTACCACAATTATAAATCGAAAACATCATTAAAAAAATTGTTAGTTCATGCTTAAAAACACCTTTCAACTAAGAATTGTTTTTAGAAAACTTGAAATCTCCTCCAACCTATCATAAGCCTTATGAATTGCAAAATCTTTACCTTAAAAGGATTGTGGAAAAAATTTCCATAGGATTAGCTACCTCCTTTGCGTTATGCAAATGTGGCTTTATATATAGCTCTATGTTTAAAACTAAAGAGTGTTATTTGTTCTCGTGATCTTAAATATTAATAATGGTGTTTTTTTCTCTCATAAAGTGAACTCAAAAAAGTGTAACAATATTGAAGAGGGCCTTCAAGACTTATTCCAAAGGTGGGGACGACTCTTAGTAGTTGTCTCTATTCTTTATAGTATGGATAATTTTTAATAGAAATCTTGTAATTGTTTCTACGATTTTAAAAACTCTGGATCTCTCATATATATTATTCTATATTAATTGTAAAGCTCAATCCACAATATAATGATCTTTACATTTTATGAAGTTCGTGTCAACAAAAACATCCATATTAGAGTCGAGTCTCCTACTAATATACAACTATATTAGTTATGAAACCGATATGCCTCATGCTCAACCTCCCCTCCCTCTTTTGTAGGACTCCTATAACTCTAAAACATCCCAAACCCAATTCAATCTAATGTATTTCACTAATTACCCCTATAGTGGCGTCTTCAAATTGCATCTACAACTTACCCTTATAGTGGCATCTTGGAATTGCTTTTACAATCCCAAGCAAAGTTATTTCACCTTCTATAGTGACATAGTGGAATTGTTCATACCACTTACCCCTATAGTGGCATTTTGGAATTGTTTCTATGACTCTAAAACTATGAATATCAATAAAATCCAATCTATTTCATCTAATTGCACCTTGTATAATTTGTACTTCAAAAGGTCTTTTTTCGCACCTAGCTATTTGAATTTTTAATCTATCCATCTCATTGTGTTTTATGCTCTTCCACCAAAGGGAAAAGAGTGGCAACATCACTCCATCCTCCACATTAACTCTTATGAAGGAAAAAAATCTACGTTAACCCTGTTATCACACAGTTTGTATTTATGGTAATAGGTTAGAAGATAAAGGGATAAACTGGCGTAACAGGAACCAATCCCACCCAATGTCACCTCAATGGGATGGTTCTTTCTATTCTGGGTGGTAAGACCCAAGGGAGACGTCCCTGGTGACCTGGAGCTTTGAGAAGGTGAAGGATGATAAGGAAAAAGTGTAAATCCCCCCTCACAAGTCGCCACCGAGCAGAAGATCCGGCTAAACAACCAATAATAATAAGTAACCAAAGAAGAAGAAAAACACCTGTCCGGGACAAAGCAACAAGAAACTTATACGTGCAAATCTTGGTTAGTACTTCATATATCAAAGATCATCTGCTAAATTCAACATATAAGCAATTATAACAATAAATATTGACGAAGTCAATGTTTGTCAATACAGCAATGAAATAATATCACTCCACCAATAAATACCAAAATGATGTAGCAATCAATATATGCAATCAATCCCTCATTCAATAAATGCTTTAAACACCATTCAATTGCTTATAAAATGAAATGTTGTTGCATCAAGATGAAATAACCAAGGGTGACGTCAACATTCTAGGGTTAGTACGTTAGGGTTAGTGTAGTTAGGGTTTTAGTTTTAAAAGAAGTTTGAGAGTGTTTGGATCCAATTCTACTTCAACGTTGGAGGTCTTAGATCAGTTCCTTAGGGTTTAATGGAGTCAATAAGAAGGACGCAAGAGTTGAAGGAGGGTGACCTAAGACTAGAGGGAAGGGTTCTGAAGTGCTGCAATAATAGGGCTTCAGAAACGAAACCCTAGGGGAGAGAGGCTCACTCCGGTGTTGCTAAAGAAAGGCCTTGTGCTCTCTCCTCTTTCTTTAGATCAAATTGGCAAAACGGATAGCTGAAGATAAAGCAAAGACAACCAAAGCATGAGGGTTTGAAGAGGCAAGGTGTTGCTACAGCAAGGCCTTTTCAACAAACCCTAGAATGGTACGGCCCTGATGTAGAAGAACTAGGCCAAGGACGTCTCACTCTCTTTGGCTTCTGGATAGTACGACTAGCTCAGGGAGAAGAAGAAATGAGAGTGTAGCTATGGCTAGGCTCTCTCTTCCTTCTTCAATGGCTGAAAATTTCTCTATCAGGGG
>ML796754.1:251291-275523 GCA_009831015.1 Picea engelmannii
AGGAAGTTTGTCTTCTTCGTGATTCGCTCTTAGAATAAGCGAAAGATCACAACCACATCCAGGGTCTCTGTGGCCAACCTCTCAACACAACAGAAGCAAATAGATAAGGTCGTGGAAGAATACTCAGATATATTCTCCTCACCTACCGGGGTACCTCTGCATTGCCAGGTCAAGCACCCCATCTATTTGACCCCCAGCGCACTGCTGCCCAATGGGCCAGTCTATCGCCGCTCTTTGTTAGAGAATGAGGAGATCAAGCGACAAATCCAAGAACTGCTCCACAAGGGGCACATCCGTCCCATCTCATCACCTTGCGGGAGCCCAATCGTGCTGGTACAGAAGAAAGATGGAACCTGGCGACTCTGCATTGATTACCGGGCTCTGAATAAAATCACATTCAGAAATCGGCACCCAATTCCCTGAATCGATGACCTCCTTGATCAAATCACGGGGGCCAAATACTTCAGTAAGATTGATCTGGAGTCTTTCTACCACCAGGTCCTGATAGAACAGACAAATGTATGGAAGACCGACTTCAAGTCAAAGGAAGGCCTTTTTGAATGGTTGGTCATCCCTTTGGCTTGACAAATGCTCCAGCCACTTTCATGAGGATGTTGGACGATATCCTACGACCATTCACCAATACTTTTGTAGTGGTGTATCTGGATAACATTCTCATTTACAACAAAACTTGGGTCGAACACTTGCAACATCTTCAATAGGTTCTTCACACCCTACAACAACACAATCTATACACCAACTTGGGAAAATTCTCCTTCGGCATGGACAGGGTCCATTACCTGGGCTACATCGTTGATCAACATGGCGTACATGTTGATTCATCCAAGATCCAAGTCATCCGTGACTGGCTAGCCCCAACCACACTCACTGAGCTTCAGAGCTTCTTGGCCCTTTCCAATTTCTACTGTAGGTTCGTGTTGGGATTCTCCCATATTACATGGGCCCTCAGCCAAATACCCAGGGGTGGTGGTAAGGCGAAATTTGCATGGGGTCGATCCCAACAACAAGCGTTCGATGATTTGAAGAAGCTCATTTTCTCATCCCCAGTACTTTCATTACCGGACCTGCAACAACCCTTTGAGATCGAGACAGATGCTTCAGACTATGTTGTGGGTGTCGTTCTGACTCAGCATGGCCACCCTGTGGCCTATCATAGTGAGACACTATCCAATGTTGTTCGTAAGTACCCTAATTACGACAAAGAAATGTACTCCATTGTGCAAGCTGCCGCCAATGGAGACATTACATTCTTGGGAAGGAGACAGTCATCCACACTGATCATAAGCCACTGCAGTTCATGTAGACACATGGAAAATTGCAAAATGACCGCCATAAAAAATGGTCCACATACTTGCAGCAATTCCACCTCAACATCAAGTATAAAACAAGAAGCACCAATCGCATCGTTGATTGCCTCAGCAGACCGTCAGTCACGACACTCACCATGGTACTAGACTCTTGCGACCATGAGACCTCTGGATGGCCCCAACTCTATGAGACAGACCCGAACTTCGCCACCACCTACCAAATGTTGGGTGCAAACATAGTTGTCAATAATTTCCATCTTCAAAATGGGTTGTTGTGTCATTTGGGCCATATCTGTGTTCTATCAAGCGAGCGAGCGAAGATGATTTGGGAATCCCACTACAGTCGGGTGGTAGGACACTTCGGCGTCGAAAAGACAGTGGCGATGCTGCAAAAACATTTCTACTGGCCGAAACTTCGATAGGAGATCAGCAAGTATATTAGGTCCTGCACTGCCTACACTATTGCCAAACCGACCACTAAGAAACAGGGCCTGTACACCCCACTTCCTACTCCTGACAGGCCATGGGAATCGATCTCAATGGACTACATGTCGGGCCTCCCATCCACCAAGCGGGGAAATGACTTTGTTTTTGTGGTTGTTGATCGCTTTTCTAAGATGGCGATTCTGGTTGCCTAGAAGAAGAGCATCACAGTAGAGGCCACTGCCAAGCTTTTCTTTGAACGAGTCTGGGTACATTTTTGACTCCCACAAACCATTGTCTCAGATCGAGACAGTCGATTTCTTAGCACATTCTAGTCGAGCCTCTGGTCACTGTTGGAGACCAAACTCACCAAATCCACGACCTTCCACCCCCAGACAGATGGCCAAACCAAGGTCGTAAATCGAATGATTGTGCATATCCTTCACATGTATAATTAAAAGAACCCTCGCACATGGGATGAGAGCCTTCCCTATGTCCAACATAGCTACAATTGAGCCCTGCATAGCTCAACCGACCACAACCCCTTTCAGGTGGGGTTGGGATTCCAACCATTGGGTCCCATAGATGTTGCACTTCCCCTTGCGGTCACCTTGATCGACTCATCTCCTGTTCCAATTGAAGATGAAAAAGCCACCCGGTTCATTGAGCGGATCTAGAACATCTGCCAACAGGTTCAGGATATCCTACAGAAGTCCAATGACAAGTAAAAACAACGCCATGATCAACATCATGTGCCACATAAGTTTCAGGTGGGCGACACAATTTGGTTGCACTTGCAGAAAGAATTCCTTACATGACCCCATCGGAAGCTTCGCCCACTTCGGTATGGGTTGTACACCATCACCAAGGCCATGGGGAATAATTCTTTTGAGCTCAACATTCCTCCTTTCCTTAGCTTGCACCCAGTGTTCAACGTGGACCTCCTTTGCCCTTATTTCCCACCATTATTGGACACCTTAGAAGTAGCAGAACCACTGACACCAACATAGATCAACCCCGACTGCATACAACAGGAATCCAATTATCATATTGTGGACACATAGATCAAGGGCACTTGACAACAAAGGATCCAACTTTATCGAGTCATCAAAGCAGGGCAGCTCCTGCATCAAGGCAAGTGGCTCACTCGGGGCCAAATTCAACAAAAATTTCCTCATCTGATGGGGGACCTCAACGCAATGGATACCATTGCTTCCTAAGGAGGGAGGATTGATCCAAGTGGATATCGTTGGCCACCCACCTTTTCCAACTGGATCAAAACAGTTTTCTGGCAATTTTGGTAATTTACTATTTTTAGCAGTTTTCACTTCTGGAGCCGTTTTGAGGCCCTAAACGATGTTTTTTTGGGAAAAAAGGTTTGCAATATATAAGTTCCTTGGATATTTTGCCTAAAATGAATCTCCTCGACGATACCTTTCCAATGGGCTATCATGCATCTGGAACGAAGATCGTATGCAAAAGTTACGACCCCAGGAATTTGATGTACTAACTTACCCAAATGGGGCTCACATGACTTTTGGCGCTTCATCTCCTAGGGTTAGGTTTTTGGATGTCTAGGGTTTTTGGCATTCATTCTTATTGTAAAAAGGCCTTCGGAGCCTCATTGTAATAATCTTCTTGTGAATGAGCACAACCCTCACATCTCTTCTCAAAGATAAGCCACCACCATTCCAACAAGCTTGTTTCTGCTGCATTTTACAATTTCAGCTTATTTCATTATTGAATATAAAACTAGTTTTACTGTATCTTTGTTATTTTGTGTTAAGTAACTGTTAATAATCTGTAGTCATTTCATTCTACTCATAAAATCCAGATCAAATAATTCCATAACAAGTAGAGGCATACCAAAGTAATAAAACCCGGGGTGCATAGTTCCTCTAAATGTGTTGGATCTGAGATCCCTCTGGATCTACCATTGTTGTTTAGACAAAATATAATTTCTCCTACAAATACCCTTTATAATAATGATACAGTTTGAACATGTGTAAGTACATACCCCTAGTAGTATTGGTAGGTAGTGGCACCATCTGGCAACAACAAGAAGCAATAAGGAACCTTTAAAACTTCAAAGGTGCTTCAACTTGTAACTTAAAGTTAGTTGGAGATTTGCTAGGGTAAGGCGCACTAGGAAAATAAAAATCAGTCCCAACACTTCACAAAAAAATTTCACTGTAACTAGTACTGCAGTTGCAACTGATACCGCAACTAAAACTGGTACTTCAACTACAACTTAGGGTTTTATGAGGAAACCCTAATTTTTTCAAACTTCAAATTTCAGAATTTTGATCCAGGGACTAGATGCGCCCTCATAGGGTGAACTCCTAGATGTCGTTACTTCCCCCAATGTCCTCCTTAAACGGGGAAAATGTCACACCTAAGGTTTTTGCAGAAATCCTAATTCAGTAGCAACTGCAAAACTAAAAACTGGATTGTGAGTTGGTCTCTTTCAAGCCTGCTATGATACCATGTTGAAGTTTTACTTATACAACTAGTAGTTACGGTTCTTCTATTACTATAATCATTTAGCACATTAGATTCATAAATAAGATCACTGAAAGAGAGGCAATCACAAAAACAATAGAGGCACACAAATTATCCCGGGAAACCTTCATGGGGGAGAAAACCCAACAAAAACTTCCTGAATATAGATAGACCAAAAACTGGACAAAAGATCCTCCTCTACTCCTTCACTAGTAAGAGTAGTGCACCACTTAACCAAGAAATACCAAGACATAGACCAAGAACCCTCATTGACGTCACCTCCAGTTGCAGCAACTACTCCTCCAATAATTGCGCACTGTAAAGCTGAGTAGTGAGTGTCCAAATGAGGCACTGGCCTCTCTTATAAATAGTGGTCTGGCCAACCTATAATTAGGTCTGGTCCGACTTGTCACTTTACCCTCTTAATTTATATTTAACTATCAAGGCACAATAGGGACGACTTTTACTAAGGCACAATAGGGCATAATATAATATACTAATATTATTCAACTCTCTCTCAGGTAGAATATTCTTCGAAGTTACAATATTTCAACACTTGGAATTACTCTTTTCATGGATGCTAGTGTATTAAATTCCTCTTGAAAATAAAATAATGTGCATCCTAGAGTTATTCCTTCATTCTCTCCACATTGTGAAACTTTTGGTATTCAAATTTGAAAATCCAAGTGATGTCCTCCTCTAGCATGTTCTTTCATTCCATTTAGTATTGTGTATACTCAGTTCTTTGTGTCACGGATAACCTTTCATCTAGGCCCTTCTCAATCTCATATATATTCTTCCTTGGCATCTATTTTTTCTAATCCACCTTTGTGCTTTCTTCTTATGCATCTTAATCATTTTCACGAGCATGTTCAACTTATCTATGTCCTTACAAGAATGCAACATTAAATATGGGTAATATGTCATATTCTTCACACAGTTTGACCTCATAAGAATTATTTCCAAACTTTTATGAGATCCAAAATGATCTAATCTTCTTCACGTTCAACTTGATGTACATGCCTCAAGGGTAGAATTCATTCCTTAAATGTGCAATGACCAAATCTCCAACTCCAAATGAATTAAGCCGCTTGTGAACATCTACATGTTCCTTATTAGTTCTACACTTTTCTCCTTTAGTCTATTTTGGACCTACGCATACACCCGCACCATCTATGCTACAAATGCTTCCACATTGTCACCCTTCTACATGTCAATTGGAACATCAACCAAGTCTACAACTCCTCTCATATTCATTCCATATACAACTTTTGAATGGTGAATATCTTGTCAACCTATTCATAGAACTATTATATGCAAACTCATCCTACACCAAAACCTAATATCAATGTTTCAATGTGTCTCCAACTAAGCACCTCAAAAGATTTCAAAACTTTGATTCACAACCTCCATTTTTCCATCTATTTGATGGTGATAACACTAAACTGAATTGCAACTTCGTCCCCATCCTCTTCCATAGTATCCACTAAAATGTTAAAGAAATATCATATCTCTATATTTTATGTGACATTCTTTAGTGAATCATGAAGTCGCACCATCTCCTTGAAGCTTTTTACAATACACCATATCACTAACTTTATTACAAGGTTGGAAATTCACCATCTTCAAAATCCTATCATACACAATAAACATCACATTGATCTGCATTGTGATATTAGCAAACTAAGTATGAAATCCATGCCTATGTACTTCAAGGGCATCTTTAGAATGAAAAACAGGGTGTACATTCCTATATTCTAACTAACTCCCTTGTCCATATGGAAATATATTGACCTTTATTTTCATGCTCGATTAGTAATATCTAGAGTCAAAGCCTACATTTTATCATTCCCAAAAAGACCTCACGACTCATCGCTTTGCTCTACTTTGATAGGATTATGACACATTTGTTGATATTATGGTAGCTGCGAGAGGTATTTACCTCCATGTGTAAACTTGACGAGAATATAATATTTAGGGAAGCAAGAAGAAATCCTAATTAGTTGGCTATTAACCCTAGAAGACAAGTCAACTCAAGAGGATAACTTGTATTGGGTTATTATCCTCCAAGAGAAGAAGTCGGCTAAAGGAAATATTATATACTAAGTAAATAAGCACCCATAATGAGAAGTCGACCCAGGTAGTTTTCCAGTTTTAGTATAAATACAGGAGGCCAGTTTTCATTCTGGAAAGCATTCTCAGAACTGCAGAAGCAACACTTGTGTGCACTGCAGTTGGCCAGTTTGTGTGCAAGTCTGGAGGAGAGTTGTTGTTGCAGTTACTGCAGCTAACAGATTTCAATTTGGCTTGGACGATCTCTTGGTTATGGTTTGGACTATCTGATCAGCTCTTGTTTGGTGCGCTATCCTTGGAGAAAGGTGCGCCACCCTTTTTTTAGCTATCTAGCCTAGGGTTTGCTTCCAGAATGATTCTCTGACAAGGTTAAGGTGCTCGGGGGTGGCTTTAGCCTATGGTTGGGTGACAATAGTGATATTGTATATGGTTAAATGAGCACATCCATCATATTCTAATAGGTTATGGGCCCACACCTCCTTCATTCAGTCTAACCGCTGGAAGGCGGCATAGCCATTAGGATACTAAGCTCATTGAAGAACTGCTGCTAGGGTTTTTATTAGGAGCAACACTATCGCTAGGGTTACTAGAAGATGCAGTTGCAGAAACCCTAACCCTCTCGTTGAGGCACCTTAAGTGAAGGGATTGACCTAATTTCTGGATAGACTATTGCGCCCTAGCCAAGCACACCTCCTGGTACTCTCAACAAGCTAAGACGTCAAGTTTGAGTTTTTGGTCAAATCTAGGGATGACCAAGTCAAAGAAGCCATGACTTACTCTATGAAGTCAGAAAACAAGTTAGATGGGAATTCTAACTTTAGAGCATGGAAGACAAGGATTGATCTCATCCTTGCCAAGAATAAAGTGTTGGATATCGTGAAAGGAAAGATTGTGGAACCATAGTTTGAAGAAGGAAAAGAGAAGGAACCGCAGAACATTGCAGTTATGGAGAAGTTCAAAGACAATGACATCAATGCCATGAGTATCATAGTGGATTCTATAAAAGACCACTTGATACCCTACATCTCCCATATTGATTCATCTAAGAAGATGTATGATGCCCTAACAAACCTCTTCTCATTCAGAAACATTGGACAAGTAATGAGTCTGAAGAATGAGCTCCGTGACATGAATATGAACGATGATGACAGCATAACATCATACTTTGTGAGGATCTCTCAGTTAAGAGATCAACTACAAGATATTGAAGAAATCATCTTAGAGAAGGAACTGGTAAATATAGTACTCAATGGTCTTCCCAAGACATGGGATGCATTTGCCGCAAGCATGAACAGAAGGAAGGAGTATCCTACATTTGAAGAACTTTGGACTTGATGTGCACAAGAAGAATCAAGGATCAGTGCAAAAGAGAAACCCCAAAAGAAATATGATGATCAAGTCTTCACATCAAGATTCAAGAATTTCAGGAACAAAAGGAATTTTGGCTCAAGGAAGAAGCCAAATCAAGAGAAAGATATGTCAGAAATACAATGCTTCAACTGTCAAAAATATGGACACTACAAGAATCATTGTCCCAAGATAAAGAAAAGGAAGGATACACACGAAACATCAGTTGTCGAAGAAAAGGGACCTTCAAAGAAGACTAAGCAGGATGAAACAAACTTCTTCTTCTAAGACAAGGTAACAATACTCTTCACAGTTCTTGTATATACCATATCTTCTGTACATATCTTGCATATCCATTTCTTAGAAGATAACATGTTCAAAGAGAAACTATACCTATGGAAGAACAACAAGATAAGGATTGATATCACAATGACTACAAGTCAGGAAATCCACATGAAAGGATGAAGTACATCGACAACCCCTGGTAACAATTCATATGGAAGCTATTACATAAGTAATAGCTGCAAGATAAGCCGAAATCAGAATCAATCTTGAAGAAACCTAGAAGAAGTAAAGACAGAAAGAAGTCAACAATCAAGAGGAAATTGGAAAAAGGTTTGTGACACCTTGCAGAAGGCAATAAGGATGCAGACAGAAGCGTGGACTCTGTTAGATGGAGGGAGCCGATTATATATTCCAAAAGAAGAGCATGAATTCTGACATGAAACAAGGATTAGGAGGGAGATAATCCTATGATCCATTGAAGATGATGAAGTATATATCCATGGTAGCAGCCATGAAAAGTAGTACGTGTTTAGTTTGACTTTAGAAGAAGTCGTCTTTGAAAAGAAGCCTTAAAGTATCCCTGGTTGTCCATCCACATCCATGATCCTATGATGAAAGGAAAAATTTGGAATCTTCAGAGCATGGAATCTATAGAAAACTCCATGGACCCAAGAGATAAAGAGAAACATCAGGAAGAACATGAAGATTCTAAGAAAGAAAGCCAAAACAACCAGTCATTGTATCAAGAATCACAAGATTACCAGTCTGATATGAACTCACTAAAATCAATCAAGCAGAGGAACTGAAATTTGTAATGAATAAAAGTGTATGGAATACTTATGAATGAAAGCATTGCAAGATCTAGAGGTTCTCCCAGATGGAGGGAGAAGACTACGATGATTGCTTGTAAACCAGACATACCTCTACATGAGCCATTATATCATCCGCAATATCCATGGGTTGGAGTTTACATCAGATAAATGCAAAGACTATTCTCCAAAATAATTGAACAAATAGTGTATGAAGAGCAACCTCAAGGTTTTGCGGTATACCAAAAAGAAACCCATGTATGCAGATGAAAGAAGACAACTTGGTAAAGAACCTCCAATGCACAACAAAAGCATGGTGAATTTTTTTTTATAACAAAGATATTGTATCAGAATGGATACTCAAAAGCTCAGGATGATGGATTTCTAATCCATGACAAACTCTCATGATGGCAGAAGAAGTACCAATTGGATATGTTCTAGTTTGATCCTTGCCACGATGTTATGAGCTAGCAGGAAACAAAAGATGAATCCAACAATGATATACTGTATTGATCAAAGCTATATGAAGCCTTCAAAGAATACCAGTGTTCCAGAAAGACCAAAGTACATTGAGATCAAGCATTACATTCTCTATGATGAAGTCCAGAAAAGAGAAAGTGGTTCGCCAATATAGATCTCCACAGATGAGCAGATAAGCATACATTTTTGGTAAAGCCTCTGTCTAAGATGAAAGAGTTTTGTGTACTCAAGCTGGAGCTCATGGAGAATAATTCCCTATTTAAAAAGGAAGAAATGACTCCCAGGTTGGGAGGGAGCACCGATGTGCTATTGATTTATGGACAGTCATTTTTCAGTTCGAAAAATGGTCCAGGATGAGTAGTTCCTTTCCAGTTCGGAAAGTGGTTTGAGATTTCTGACAGACAAGCATTTTCTAGTTCAGAAAATGGTCTAGATTGAACGGTCATTTTCGTAATGAAAATAGTTCGATGGATCGTTGATGTACCATAGACAACAATTTCCCATTGTGGTTAACATGGGGAATGGTCTAGGACAGTCTCTATTCTTGACGATCACTCTTAGTAGTGGTCAAGAAGACTGGCCCGCCTCGCCGGACAATCATTCTTTCAAAGCTCACATTTGTGAGTAGTTTCGAATAATGGTCCGTTTTGGAGGTTGGTGTAGGACAGTCATTCCCTAGGGCCGATTCATTCTCTCCAGGTTTCACTTTGTTTAGTTCCGGAGGAATGGTCTAGGTTCAACAATCAGGGACAGGCATTCCCTAGGGCATAATCATTCTCTCCAGGTTTAACCTTGTTTAGTGCCAGAGGAATGGCCCAGATAGGTGAATGGTCTAGGCTTAGAAATCAGGACAATTATTCTTCCTTACTTGAGAAGAATAGTACAGATAGCTCATCATTGATGATTGACCTTCTAAGGGAAAATGTTCTTCCAAATCTCACATATGTGAGTGAAAGAATGGCCCAGATGATTCAATTTATATCATAACAATGTTTTATGTGCAGGTTGATATTAGATGATTGTTATGACTGTATGTCTCTAGACAATAGATGGATGCTACTGTGGTGGATGTGTTCCACTGATTGTGACTATATGTCACGGATCAACTATATGTGTGATACTTGGTGTGGTAGTGTACCATTGGATTGTAGTTGTGTACTACTATGGATAGACACAGTTGTGTTGTATTAAATGATATTGTTCTGATTTCCTTGAAGACTATCAACAGTGTTGGAAATGATTATCAACTAGATGAATGATCAATGGACAAAGATTTCCCAGACGAAAAATGGTCCAGGACATTTATTCTTCTAGGACATATGTCTGGATTAGAAGAATGGTTCTTGTGTCACTCTATGGAGTGAGTGACTTATCCAACATCATGTCTGATTACTTAGATGGAGTATGGTTTCAAGAGAAGATGCAGTTGATGACATTGATAATGATGATGGTGCTCATGATCTAATTATGAGATAGTCTATACGACTATGTTGATGCTACCGGGTGAATGGTATGTTTTTGCTCAAGACCATTACCTTCAATACCTCCATAGCTAGGAGGGAGTGTTGATATTATGGTACCTGCGGGAGGTATTTACCTCCACGTGTAAACCTGATGAGAATAGAATATTCCGAGAAGCAAGAAGAAATCTTAATTAGTTGGCTAATAACCCTAGAAGACAAGTCGGCTCAAGAGGATAACTTGTATTAGGTTATTAGCCTCCAAGAGAAGAAGTTAGATAAAGGAAATATTATATACTAAGTAAATAAGCACCCAGAATGAGAAGTCGGCCCAGACAGTTTGCCAGTTTTAGTATAAATACAGGAGGCCAGTCTTCATTCAAGCAGGCATTCTCAGAACTGCATAAGCAACACTTGTGCGCACTGCAGTTGGCTAGTTTGTGCACAAGTCTAGAGGAGAGCTGCTGCAGCTAGCAGATTTTGGTTTGGCTTGGACTATCTCTTGGTTATGGTTTGGACTATCTGATTAGCTCTTGTTTGGTGCGTTATCCTTGGAGAAAGGTGCACCACCCTTTGTTTGGCTATCTAGCCTAGGGTTTGCTTCCAAAATGATTCTCTGTCAAGGTTAAGGTGCTCGGGGGTGGCTTAAGCCTATGGTTGGGTGACAATAGTGATATTGTCTATGGTTAAACGAGCACATCCATCATATTCTAACAACATTATCATTTATTGATCTAGGCATTTCCTTGGAGTTGGCCATGGGTTTCTTAGTTACTGTCAATCAACCTTTCTCAAGTGATCAACATCAACTTCACCGACTATGCCTTTGCCAATGTTGAAAATCCCCCTTAGACCTTTTGCTTCATCAACGTCGACAAATCTCTTGCCGATGGTCTACTTATTGATTGTCCATGTGTCAATAATCCTCTTATCAAAGAATATTACCTTAACAATATCGATGGACCTCTTTTCAATGTAGAATGCCCTCTTGTTGATAACCCTTACCTCACTGATGTCAATAGAACTCTTGTCAAACACTCTTACCTTGTCAATGTCAATGGTCCTTTTATTGATGAACCTTGCTTGGCAATATTGATGTTTCTTATTGACAAATTCACTCTATGGACTACTTTGTTGTCATCCCATCTAGTTCATAAATTACCTTTCTCATTAGTTACCAATTATAATGCCAAATCTTGGCCTTCCACCAATCTTGGATTTTATTCTTATCTATGTTGTATGGGAAGGGAAGTGTTGGGTTTCACTCTTTGGCACTAGAAACATCCATCTTAACCTCAGATATATTAACCAACAATAAGGATTAAACTAAAGCTCACTTTCAAACCTATGGTCATTAAAAATATTGAGCATTATTTTTTTATTTTGATATTAAACTTGGAAGGTTAATTTTTTTTTTTTATATATTTTAGTTTATTCGCATATTGATATGCTATAAGAGCACTTTGATACTCTTTGTGCAAGCTTGGTATTGAAATTTGGCATTCACCCTCGCCCATCAAATACAAAACTCATGAAAACCAAATATTTTTGTTGTCCTAAATCAATTTAGGTTCATATAAATTTATAGAGTATTGTACTTACGCTTGATAATATTAGATATAAAATGTCAAATACAAAGGCTAAATGGGTTCTTACCTTAAAGCTTCCTCTAAAGGTTGAGGCAAATAAATAGGCCTTGTTACCGCCCATTTCTAGGGATAACTAAGGAGACGATGTCTTGAGGCCCTCAGGTTGCAAACATGGAGTACCGAGAGAAAGATCAGTAGGCAAAGTCCCACATCACACCACCCATCATCATGAGATCGATGGTTGCACCATTCACCACACCAGCTTGGCTCACAAAGGAAAACATATCTTGCTCCATGAGGTAACGAGTTCAGTGTTGTGGTAAGTGTCATTTTAATAAATGAAGAATTTGAATATGTTGCAAAGGGTTCTTCCTTGATTTTGAAAACGTTTGCTTAGAAATTATGTTCTTTTCCTTGTTTCACCTTGGTGGTTGACATTGTTGTCCTAGTAAATGGTCACCCTCAAGGAAAGGGTTGCTACTGGGGGTCCCCTTGATGAGTCATCGTATCAATCCCGCACATACTTGCCACTTTACATGCTTCTTTCCCTTCGTTTCCTCATCTTTTGGGTTTTCAGGCCAGATTGACCCAAGAAGGGCTTGTACCTTGTTTCATGGGAAGAAGGGGATGAAGGCCCAGAGGCTTATAGCTAGAAAAAGATAAAATCCAATAATAAACCTTCCAGATTCTCTCCCAATGATCCCGAGAACAATGAAATGTTTCTCTCAAAAAACTAAGGGACCCATAAAATAATAACTAATTGAACATGCCAACCAAGGTAGAGCGTGTGTGGGAAATGTTTTTCATGCTTAGGTAGAATTCCCACACATCGTCTTCAACTTGGGGAAGAACAGTGTGACCAAGGTAGAGTTAAGGTGGGAAATGTTTTTCATGCTTAGGTAGAAGTCCTACTTTAGCTTCAACTTGGGAATGCTCTAATAAATTAAATGGAAAAATGGCTTGGAAAAATCATGCATCGCGGACGAAGGGCAACACACCCTCTACAAAGGTGCCCATAAATGAGACATCATGAGCCCTTGTATGTCAAGAAACCCCATGCCCAAAAGTATTACTCCTATCCACCTCATACTCTTCACATGACTTAGAGAGGGTCCACCTGGGAAACACTCCTTGATTTGGGGAATGATTCACCCAATAGGTCACCATGACAAACCTCCCATACCTAAATTGGGAAAGTTGCATAAGGTCTTTGATCACTTGTTTATTTTGAAAGGATGGATTTGATGCACATGTTTGGGTGGTTCTTTTATTATATATGGATTACTTGACATGATGCTTGTGACTTGTGAGCCCTTGGAGGACGAATTTGCTTGTCTTTGCAGGGCCTTGGCAGGTCGAAAGACACTTCGTGGAGGAAAAATACCACTTGGACCTTCACTTGGGGCATGGAGCCCACATAATGGATGATGCGCCCTTATTGATTAGACACTTGGATGGGAGACGTTTCCTTTTGAGTCACTTGAGGATCCCTTGTAGGTGATTTTCTAGCCTTCCTAGCCCCAATGACTTGCCTTTGGAGGCCATACGATGCACTTATAGGGTATGAAGTCACACTTGGAAGGTTAGGGCTTGGTGGTGATTGGATGATTTTATGGTGGAATGATGCTGCTCCTTGGAGGAAGACCCTAGCGCATGGAGACTAGGCCTTGAGAGGCCCAACGAATTCCTCATTCACCTCAACGTCTTGCCATTTGAACCAAAACGTCACCCCTAGGGGGGCATGATGTCATCTTTTTAGGGCTTGTTTCTTTGTAAAATTAAACTTTGATTTTGTAAAGGGGAAATTAGAGGAGGTCTACCTCCCTAATTGTGTTTTACCATAAGTAATGTGGACAAACAATTTTAGCAAGACCTCTTATAAATAGAGGCTTGCTCATTTCATCTGGATACATCATAACACTTGAGAATTGCATAAGCTTGGCTGAAATTTTCTCCCTCTTTGGGAAAATTGCATGTCTCTCTCTTGTGCAAATTTTGGACGCGTGATACTTGTCTCTTAGATGAAAAGTGGTGCGCTAGACCTCTTGGTTCTTGTTCTTGCTTTGTGATGAAATATGCTTGGTAGATGAAGATTTATCTTGCTATATTTGGAATTGGTAAGGAATTTCTACTTATTGTTGATGTTTCTCTCTTATTTCATGGTTATTCTTGTTTAAACCCTTGGAGGAGTATAAGGGCATACACCCTCCACCAAGTCTATAATAATTGTTGTTGGATAAGCTATTGCAAAGGTTGCTAGGAGGAGTAAAAGGGCTTACACCCTCCTAGATTTACCTTGTTGGATTTACTTGCTCTAGGAATTAAAAGGGCGTACACCCCTAAAGAAGTAGTAAGTCTAACTCTTACACCCAAGACTCCATAACCCAATTGGAAAGGGACTATTCTAATTTGCATTGGAGAAATAAAATCATTGCATTGGTATACATGAAATTTTGAGATATTGCATTTGTTCAAATTGGAATCTTTTCTTAGTGCTATAAGCTTGCATGAGCCACTAGGGCATCTAGCTTAGCCTTGTAACTCTCTTGTTGTAATCAATTTAATGCTATGACCATTAGGGCTGCAACAAAACTCACTTAAACTCTTTCATTTCTTACTACTCTACCATTAAATTTTTCTTGCAAGCTTCCATAACTAACCTACTTGTCATTTGCTATCTTTTGGGTGGATTGTTTGTTGATTTTAGTGGTTAGATTTTTCTGCTGTAGAATTTTTTTTCTACAGCCACTTGGCTGTTATAATAATTTACTGATAACACTTGATAAGTAGCCCTAAAATCCATTAAAGTATTGTTCTTTTCCATGGAAGTTAAACTAGTCATTGCTAGCTTAGTTTCTAGTATCTTTCACTTGAATTTTGGAAACATATTTTGCAGCCACTTGCTAGTTTACTTTTCTGATATAAATCTGATATAATGCTGCAATTTAGGACATCAAACTTTCCTTGCTTTTCCCCTTGGTTATTTGTCTTGTATCTTGATCAATTGTCTTGTTCTGGGCAAGGCTAACACTATGGTGCATGCACTCAACACTTGGAAACCATTCCTAAACCACAAGACCTCTTCTCCAAGCCTTTATCCGTATCCAAAACTGACCTATATGGGTTTCATTGGCCATTCTACCACTTTCCACCTCAACCCCCCAGGGTCACCGAGATTCCCCCCTTGTGGTGACTTATCATCACTAAAGTGATGAGAGTGTAAATCTAAGGTGACAATGGGTAGGAACTCCCCTAGTTGTCTCGCTCTTGTGGATTGGGTCGGGCTTTTCCCAACCTACAATTTGTGCGATAACATGCCTAGTTTCCAAATAAATTTATAGCTTTTCTTCAATTTCATGCTTCTTTTGTTGTTTAATATTCTAACTTCTCCTTTCCACCTGCCCAATGATTCACAAATTAAAATATAATGTTTAAATATCGAGGCATTGAAGTTTGAAAAGTGATACACACATATGCACCTTTCTACTCTCTAATAAGTTTATGTCATTTGGTTATTTAACTAGCTTTGATTTGTGAGGCCTAGTAGGTAATTAAATTTATGGAGTCCCATAGTTGAGGTGTGCCCAATACACTAACCTTCTCACTTTGTGTACAAAGATACACAATAACCTAGTTAGAACATAATGTGCTATACAATTTCAAATGATCTTGCCCACTCACACAACATACATAACTGGATCATAATGCAAGGGAAAAATGGTCTACTCAATCTCATTAATTAGAATACAAAGATTACATAATCTGCATTGTTTATTCTCCTCTACTTGACTCACAACCACTCTTTAACTCTAGCAACTCTCACATGACTAGACAACCTTCTCCCATGTCCCATAACCTAATTATTCTTTGTTGGTTGACTATCCAACTTATCTTACAATGCTTCATCTATATGCATGTGGCTTCATCTTGCATTTGATTTTTAATATTCATTGCATTGATTGTTCAACTACTCTTAGTGTGTTGTCTCATCTTGAACTCGTCATACACTTTTCTCATCATGCTCATCATGTGTGCTCCTTGATGTTCTCCATCCTTGCCAACCATGCACTCTCACTAGTTTGTTCTTCTCATGCACACTCACTTCCAATTTCCATGTGCTACCATGTTCAACCTCTACTTCACTCTTATTGGAATCATCTACTCACATGCTCTTCATATTTGACTATCACACACTTTCCAATTTTATGCATGAACTAAAAATCACACCTTCCTCTATTGTGCATGCATTAGAGAAATTTTGAGTTCTGAAATGGGCTTCCTAAGGAAAATAATAGTTAAAATAATAAATATAGCTATGAATTTTCAAAGGGAAAGAAAAAAACTACTTTTTAAAATCATATTTTTGACTTATATCCTTATAGGTTTACTCACATTTCAAGTGTAGGCACTTGTTGGATGTGAAATTAGATTCTGCATCAAATGAGTACCCACTATGCATACTTTTGATAGACCCGTGATGAGATAAACTAGAAATATACGAAAAAATGTGTTTATTAAATTTTGCATCAAATGAGTACCCACTATACATACTTTTGATAGAGCCATAGTGAGATACATTGGAAATACATGGAAAAACATGTTTCTTTATAAACATGTTTTTTTCATGTATTTCTAGTGTATCTCACCGTGGTTCTATTAAAAACGATTTTTTTCATGTATTTCCAATGTATCTCACTGTGGGTCTATCAAAAGTATGCATAGTGGGTACTCCAACAAGGAACAATTTTTTTCATGTATTTCCAATTTATCTCGTTGTGGGTCTACAAAAGTATGCATAGTGGGTACTCATTGGACGTGGAATTTAAATTCTGCATTGAACAAATGCCTAGACTTGAATTTTGAGTAAACCTATTAGGAGATAAGCCAAAAATACAATAAAAAAGTAGTTTTTTTTTTTCTTTCCCTCCAACACCATTTACCCTTATGGAACATCCAATGAGTTCCTACACTTGAAATTTAAGTAAACTTGAAAGTAGATAAGTCAAAAATACAATTGTTTTTTCGTTCCCTCTAAAACTATTTACCCTTATGGTTGATATCATCATGTTGAATCCTATTTGTTCTTTTAAATTTGATGTTGATAGCACATTTTTTGTTTTGAGGCCTATTTGTGACCTGAAAATATCTCTGATACGCTTCTCTACTCACACTTCCATATGTTGTGCTTTTCTTTTCCTGTCCAATTAAATCTTTGTCATGTTTTCTTCTATCATGCTCACTTTTTTTATTTTGCTTGGACTTGCTCTTTTCATGGATAGTCTTGTATTAATTTCCTCTTGCAAAAAACTAATGTTCATCCTTGTGATATTCCTTCATCCTCTACTTAAATGACAACATTCTCCCCATTGTGAAAATGTTGATATTCAACTTCAAAAATCTAAGTGATGCCCTCCTTTAGCATGTTCTTCCATTTCTCTCAATATTGTGTATACTCAATGTTTTGTTTCTTGATTAACCTCTCATCCAAGGCCTTCTCAATCTCATATATCTTCTTCCTTGGAATCTACTTTTTCCAATCCACCTTTGTGCTTTCTTCTTATGCATCTTCATCATTTTCACTTACAAGTTCACCTTCTCTGAATCCATACAAGAATACAACATTAAATATGGAAATATGCCAAATTCTTCGTGCAAGTGGATCTCATAAGAAATTATTTTCAATCTTTCATGACATCCAAAATGGTCCAATCTTCTTCACATTCAACTTAATGTACATGCATCTAGGATAACACTCCTTCCTCAAATGTACCATGATAAAATCTCTAAGTTCAAATGAATTAAAAATTTTGTGCATGTCTACATGATCCTTATATTTCTCACTTTTTTCCTTTGGTCGATTTCGTACCTACAAATACACCTACTCCATTTGTGTTGCAAATGATTCCACATTTTCACCCCTCTACATGTCAACTAGAATATTAACCAAGTCTATAACTTCTCTTAGATTCCTTCTATATACAATTTTGAATGGTGAATATCTCATCGACATGTTCCTAGCATTATGATATGCAAACTTACCCTACACTAAAACCCAATCTCAATGTTTCAATGTGTCTTAGCTAGCTAAGCACCTCAAAATACTTCCAAGGCTTTGGTTCACAAACTCCATTTTTCCATCTATTTGATGGTGATAAACTAAAGTTTATTGCAACTTCATCTCCATATACTTATGTAGTTTCCACTAAAAACATTTATAAAGAAACCTCTTTTGTTTGTTTCATGTGATATTCATAAGAAAATCATGAAGTCACACCATCTCCTTGAAAAAATATTTGTGAAATACATCATATGACTAGTTACGTACAAGGTAATAAATGCACCATCTAAAAAATGATATCATAAGAAACAAACATTAAGTCGAATTCTCATTGTGTTCTTAGTAGACCATGTATGAAATCTATGGCTATGTCCTCACAATGCATCTTTAGAGTCAACAACGAGGTGTACAATCCTATGTTCTAAGTCACTCCCTTATCCATATGGGAGATCCAATGCTACATCACAAATCTATTGACCTCCTCTTTCATTCTTGGTTAGTGATATCTCTCCTCCATTGAAGCCTACATTTTATCATGCCCAAAATGACCACCCAATTCATTGTTATGCATTGCTCTGATTGAATTCTCATACATTAATTCTTCATTGATATAGGAACTTCCTTGGCATCAATTATGGGGTTCTTTTCTACCATCAAACAACCTATGAAGGTGTTATAAAAAATCAAGTCATTGACTTCACCTTTTCTAACATTGACAACCCCCCTTAGACATTCGCTTCATTGATGTCGATGGACCATTGTTGATAGGTTTCTTATAGATGGTCTTCTTGTCGAAAATCCTTCTATCAATGGACCCTACCTTATTAATGTTAATTGACCTTTTGCCGATGTAGTTGGTCCTCTTGTTGATGCAAAGGGACCTCTTTCAACAATCCTTACCTCGCTAACATTAGTGATCCTCTTGTCGATGAAACTTGCTTGTGGATATTGATGCCCATCTTTTCGGTAAATTCATCTATTGGATACTTTGTTGTCATAGTTCCTAGTCCATCAATTACTAATTATGGTGCCAAATATTGGCCTTCCACTTGTCTTATCTCTTCCTCCTTTGATTGTTCATTTTCATTTCAATGTAAATAAATAAGGGCTATGCCCTCTTTTATGTTCTATGGGACTAGGATTTTTCACATGAGAGTAGCATACATCTCTTTCACTCACAAATATTGTACCACCACGTACACATACCCATTTATTAATAAAATTTGGATTATTTTGCAAATTTGGTATATGCTACAATTTTCTTCATTACATTTCACTACAATTATGTGTGTGATTTAATTTTGTTATTTCATTTTTTTAACTTATCTTTGGTTGCAGTCTCTCTCTTATATAAACATAAATTTCTACAAGTTAGAGTGTGTTGACTGGATTCCCCTCCATAATCCAGATAATTCATGGATATAAAATTTTGTTCCTTTAAAAAAATATCGCTACTAGGAAACAAGCTTTCAATGTAGACATCTACATAGGTGATTTTTAAAGTTCCTTAGTTGTGAAGGTTTTCATACAAGTGGTGGGTGGATGTTTTTGCCAAAATTGGGCCTCATTGCACCAATTTGACATAGGCACAATGGTGTTCTTAATACTATGACACACTAGTGCTCCATGATATAGGTGCACCGAAATAACAACCCCAAAAAGACATTAGTGGTCCACTTTGGTCTTGGTGCATTGATGCTCCACTTTTCTTTGTGTATAGATGTTCTGTGACCAATGCACACCAAAGGGGAAGAAACCCAAAAAGGATAGAAATGCTCCACTTTGGTCTTCTAGTACCATTTCTCCATATTGATCTCAAAGCATCAATACTATGTCCCTTTAGTATGCACATTAATTATTCATTACCCATGCACAAAAAGGGGAAAAAACTTAGAAAAAATGTTACTAGTGCTCAAATTTGGTCTTAGTGCACTAATACTCCACATTGGTCTAGGTGCATCAATTCTCCATATTAATGTAAATCAAAGGAATGGCCCAAAATAAATCAATTCTCCAAATTGGTCTTGAAGCATTAATGCTTCACTTTGATCTTTGAGCACCAATGCCCCATTTTAGTCTAAGTGCATTTTAATTCACCAAACGACCCTAATCTCATAACCTTCTAGGTTCATGCAATTGACGCTCACATTGTTCTTGGAGCATCAAAGCTCCATTTTGGTCTTGGAATGGCAGTGCTCCACTTTGGACATGGAGCGTTAGTGCTCCATTTTTTTTATCTAGGTGCACTAGATCCTATTTCTCATTCTCTTGTAGGTTCATGCAATTTCTCTAAGATGAACAATGTTTCAGTTTGGTCTTAGAGCATATATACTCTAGTGTTGTCTTGAAGCATTGGTGCTCTACTTTGGTCATGGAGAATTGGTGCTCCACTTTGTTGGGTGCATTGCAATGTACTAGGAAACCCTAATTCCCTTGCTCTTTTAGGTTTGCACAATTTTTTTGGCGTGCACGGTGCTCCAATTTGGTTAAGGTGCATTAATGATCCACTTTGTTCTAGGTGCTCCATTGCTCCACTTTGTTAAAAGAAAATCAATTCTCCTATTACACTGGTGCACAAAGAAATATTATGTATTTATATAACCTATTAATAGAGGTGGAAAATGCTATAAGATGATGCTTAAAAAGTGGGAAAAAGATAAGGTTTGCTTCATTTCTATATTTCACATAAGAGAATGAGGAAGTTTTTTTTTTCATAGTTTCATTTCTCCCCAACATGGATTTTATTTTTGTTATTTTTCCTCTTGGGATTTAGGGTTTTAAAATTTTTTCTATGGTAAATTTTCTATTTTTTTTTATGGAAACTAGAGAATATATTAATAGTGGCTAAAATGGATATGAGTTATAAAATATGCTTGCTTGTTGTTTCAAAAAGTGCTATCAATGAAATATATATATATATATATATACCCTATTACCTGATATCCTTCCTTTTGGAATTATAGCTTCTATGGTAATTATGTCTCTACATGTATAAATATGGAAAAATATTTGCAAACTACATATTGATATTAAAAATAAAGAGATTAAAACAATACCAACATAGCAACATGCACACATAAAACAATCAATATTTCTCCTGGAAAACCCTTATGGGAAAAACGAGCCAACAATAGATCTATTATTGTCCTTGGCCAAACCTGGCCAAGCCGACCATCCTCTTGGCCCTGACCAAGTGAGCCTTCACCACTCAACTCTCAACTCATTACAATGGAGTATTACCATCCTTTTAAAGGTTTTTTTACATGAAAACCATGGGTTGTGAAACCACGGGATACCAAAACCATGTGCCCAAAACCACCACTGTTGACCTAACAACTTTGACTCTTTTACCAAGTCAAGTTTAACTAAACATTCCCCCCTTTAAACTTGAAATGGGGTTTTCCAAGACCACAACCAGCCAAACCACCAAGTGAGTCTACAACGCTCACCTCTAGGCCCTACCCCCCTCAAAGTTGACATGTGCCCCCTTATCACCTAGGTTTACGTCTAGAATTTACCAGAAATTTACCAGGGGTATGTATGCATAACCAAGTCTTACAATTGTATGCTCATTTAAATGCAATAAAATCCATAATAATAATATTTTTTTTATTATTTGGTGCTATCTCGACACTTATCCTCTTGCCTTTCATTTCTTTGACCTCCACTTGCTTCTTGCATTTTCTTGAAGATTTCTCTACTATGGCTACATTCATATTCTCTCTCTCCACTTGTTCCTCCACGTTCTCTTCCACATCTCGTTGAATCATTTTTTCAAACACTTTATGTGCATTTCAAACTGTCAAATTCTCCACAAACTCATCCCAGTCCATTGCTTTGACCAAATGTAAAAATCGATCCAATCCATTAATATTTTAAGCCAGTCCATTTCACCATTAATATTATGCTATGTTGCAAGCACAACCATGTGATATCCATTTCTCTCATCGCCTCGTCTTTGTTACACTCCATCTCTTTTGCATTCTCTCTACATGAAATTATGGAAGCTCGATTGTAGGTCAACCAACCTTAATAAAATTTAAAAAACCTCGCTATGGTGTTCTCATGTTGTTTGGATCCTCAGAGGCTGCTCCAATTCTTCATTCAATTCATGTGTTTTTCGGAGAAGGATTTTATCCTTTTTTTTTTCTTTTGGCCCGGGATCTTCTATGCTTTGTCGAAAACCTCCTGTGGTGGTGTTGCAGGGTCGGGGACTGCGGGGCTCCTTCTAGAGAGCACGAGCTCACATGGACATAGAAGATTCGAACCTCGAACATCCTTGGGATCTCAATAGGGGCACAATGAGTTTCGTCTTTAAAAGCACACCATCCCTTGGAAATGTGGGCTAACCCTGGCCATGGGTGCCCTTGTTCTTCTCGTCATACCAGTCCATTCCCTTATAACCATCACGCGAAAGATGAATCCAGTAGATTATTGGACATATGTTGAATCTCACGATGTGGATCTTAATACTCCATGCTGTGGAAATCAAACCCTTGAAGATTCTTCTCTTTGTTGGATTCCTCTCAACTACAGGATTCTTCTCACAGTATACCAACCACAATCCAATTCTTCTAGGTGATGTCCTCCACATCCACGTGCATCAACAATCATTCCTCTTGTTCTCTTTAGCGTTATTCTTTGGTACTCATTTTCCACATTGCTTTGCCACTTGAGCTCATCCAGATCCTGATCCGTGATGTGCAATCATTAGAGCTCATCTCTTTCCATAACACTAGGGTTTGTTCTTGGATGAAATCTTTGATGTGTTCCAACACATCCTGAGCATAGTTACATCTTGAACCCATGTTTCCCTTACGACTATATTTTACTTTGCATCCTTCTACTTGACCTCCACAATAGACGTTGTTGGTCCCTATACTCTGACGCGTAGATCTAGTCTCAAATCTAATCGATATTAGCATGTATGAGAAATCAAGCAATCGATCTACAAATCAATAAATCTTTACACCGAAGCCATAGGATACTCTCGCTTAGAGAGTCCAGGCATATCAGGATCTGATACCACATGTAAGTTTTAAACATGGGAAGTAAAGTAATGTATACAAATTCTTAAGTAGAATGGAAACTAATCAATGGCTCATACACACAGTACACAAAGATTTACGCTGAAAACTCCTAACTGGGAGAAAACCAACCTTCCTTGGTATCACACCTCTCAACTCTTCATCATATTAATTTCACCATTCACAATACAATATATACAAAACTTTAGGTATTTGGCAGCTACCAAAACCTTAATCCCTTAATATGGGATTAATTTAGAAAACTGCTAAAAATATCGAAAAAATGCTAAAATAGCAAAAACTGCCAAAAAAAAATCAGGGTGTTGCCATGAACCCCGTCATCTCTGGGAATTTGGGGGGGGGAGGGGGGGAATCCTGACACCCCATGGGATCCTCCCTTGGGTAGCACTTGATGACCACATACACCACAATTAGGGAGGGATCGTCGGATGCAGTCATCAAATCTGACCCACTCCCCTACACACATGAAAATAATATAACACCTACCCAACAATTGATTTACAATACATAGATAAGAGACAAAAAAATCATTTTAGATCTGGAGAAGTATACCTTGTCTCGTACCAGTAGTATCATTTTCATGTTGTTCATGTTCCTGATCTGTAGACTATCTTGAAGATGTTGTGTCTAAAGAGATAGAATCACTTTCATACTGAATTGTGCGCTTGATTTTGTAGCACTCCATCTTAATTTCAAAAATATTATCTCCATGATTCCCTAAGATCTCCATTATTTTCCCAAACTGTTCCTATTGATTCCTCTCCAAATTTTACATAGAGGCATGTATATTGTTGATGACATCTCTGTAGTTTATAGGTTCTTTAAATAAA
>ML796755.1:0-17174 GCA_009831015.1 Picea engelmannii
CCTAGAAGACATAACGATTATGGAAGTTGTTTGACTCTCTATCCAGGAGCATGGTGCATATAGAATCTTAAGACCTGCTTCTTTTTCCTTTGAAAATAATCATGCATCTATACCTGGTCAAACATCTATATAGAAGTTAGCACGTGAAAGTATTGAATAATTTTCAGAAGAAAATGAAGGAGAAGTTTTGGTTCTAAAAAGATATAAGGCAAACCTGTGAATATTGGAGGATCAGAACATTAGCAAGGGCCAGACTACAAAGTCAGCAAGCAATCAGTGCAATCTACAGGAGCCCGATCATTTATATTTGGCTATACTTTGTTTTTGACTTTGCAAGGGTATGATAGGATATATTTGAAGACACAGGGTATTAGATCCTCTTTATCAGTGGATGCAAATATTTTTTTATTTTAAACGCGAAAAGTTTTCCTTTGGACAAAACAAAACTTTCACCAGCGCAGAAGGAGAAATTATAACCAGTTAGCTGGTGAAAAGCAAAGCTTTCACCAGCTAACTAGCAAATCTTAAGAAAAAATAGTTGGTGAAACCTGAGACTGGCCAACGAAGGTGTATTTTTGCCCAGATCAAAGTTTTTCTCAACCAAATCTCTTGAAAGTGTTTTCCAAAGATACATATTGAATTATAGTGTCAAATCTAAGATCCACTTTTGATGCAAAGGAGTTAGAGGAGGATTTCAAGTTGATTTGACACTTATTTTGGGGGCAATAAAGAAGGTTTTTTTCTAAATTTGGCAAATTCGAATTTATCTTCATCAAAGGATATCAAACAGCCTTGGAAGGCCTATCTGCACTGCACAAAGATTCTACATCATGAAATGTGGAATTGACCTCATTTTGAGGATCATTCCTTATCATTTGTAAATCAGTTTTGACTTTCTATCTTTAGCTTATCCGATCCATTCTTTTAGGATCTGAAAACTGTATTGTAGAACTATAAAGCTCAAGACATAAGAGAAACACATGGGGGGGGTTCAGTCATAGGACTGAGGTTTCAATGCTGGATACAATACCGTGCTGCATTTGTAATAGACTGTCATAGATATGTAATTCAGATTACAGTCTTCTTTCTCTATGAATATCATATTGTCACTTCTTATTCCTTCTATGCTTTAATTCAAGTTATCTTAACTGCAATATGACTGTCATCTCATTAGTCAGTTCATTGCTTGATTTAACGGTAATCTTCACTTTGTGTCAAGTTTGTCTTAGTTGCCAATGACTGCCATCTCATTGGTCAACTCATAAGCTTGATTTAATAGTGATACCTGCACTATCTTATCCGACCCATCACATGTGTGATCTGGTTAGTAAGTATAGTATTCTTCATCCATTGTTATGCTATTCATCTGATCATTGATTCTTGAAAGCACTGTCTCATCCAATTATATATTCGTTGAATGTCTTGATATGATCTAGTAGGTCAGTTATCCCATTTTATCCCAAAATAATCATAAACCTATTCATATTTTAAGTTACCAAGCATCTTTGGCCTGTAACCCCAAAGAGTTTCTTGGAGCGATAACACCTGGTATTACCAATTTATTTGTTTGACTATCAACTCCGCATCTCCGTATACCTCTATGTTTTTTATTTTTAGGTTTTTGGCAGCCTCTAATCCTAAGACCAAGGCTTCGTATTCACATACATTGTTAGTATAATATATATCCCATTGTAGTCTCTAAGAAAAAGGGACAACGAACCTTTCTTCAGGTGCCACAAAAAGCGTATGTCATATCTAGTTGAAGAGAACCCCCCAACTTGGCTACGCATGACCTAGACAATAGTAAGCCATACTTGGGGGAAATATCAACAATGACCACATCCATCAAGATGCTCTTAACTGGGACCTGTGCTAGGGTGACTACTAAATCCTTTATCATTCCCATACACTTAACTGTTCTCGAATCAAATGAGTAAAGATATACATAAGGTCTGGTGATTTGGTGACCCAATTTGTCCATAATAATTTTAGGCATCACATTATGCGAGGCTCCAGAGTCTATCATGCAATTATGTAGCAGTTGATCATATACATTTAAGGTGATATAAAAGGGAGCAACAGGGTCTTTGGCTCCTTCAAAATGTGGACCAAAAGTGATGTTGGGCTTATCATCGTCCAGGTTCAAAATGTCAGATTGTCTTTCTATCTCTGAAACGCCTATCACTTTGGTAATCTGCTTTCGATAAACTGGGTTTTTCGCTAACTCAACCAGACGAATTTCTATCTTGATTTTATTTATCTCATTTTTGAAACTGAAAACTCCGCTCACCTTGTTTGTTTCTCTAATTGGGACTTTCGAATCCTTCTTTTCCAACTTATTTGTCTGGATTGCCTTATTACTCATGATCTTGATTAAAGGTGTATTTGTATTAACTACTTCAGTTTCCGATGTTTTAGTCTCAACCTTTTCTACTTCGGATTCTTGCGCATTTACTACTTTCTCTTTGCTGTTAGGTAACATGGTTTCTTCTAGGGTAGGCTCATAGGTTTGACCTCTTGGGAGAATTTTCTTAGGTTGAGTAGTTGAAATAGGATTACTCTTAGATCTCAAGTTATACCTAGGTTGGACTTCGGCCATTATCATACTGGTTTCTTCTTGATAACTATAAAGGTCAGTATGATCTCTTTCTTCACCCTCAATAGACGATTGTTGAGTGTTTAGAGATTTTTCATAATCCTCTCTAGTCAGATAAGGTTGTGTGCAGTCATCACCCAAGTTCGTGACATCATCATCTGAATCTCCTAAATCTTGGAGATCATTCACTCCTATAAAATTTTCATTCTTTAGGGGAGTTTGTATTTTCTGATCTTTGTTTTTTATCTGTCTTTACTGATCTGGGCGATTGGGATTCTTCCTAAAATCCTTTTTGGCAAAAGAATCGGCTTTGGCCTGTTCTAGCTCCAATTTGTATATCTTATTAGAAAGTTCCTTAATTACCATGGCCATATCATCTACTTTGTCATCTGTGTATCTATTAGACCCTGACGACCCTACTTGTTTTCTAAAGTGTCTAGTTTCTCGGTTTCCCGCTTCTACTTTAGATTTTAACTTACCAGAATCCATCATATTTGACTCAATTTCTACAGCATGATCTTGCATTCGGTTTAGAGTATCTCCCCTTATTTCTTGTAAAAGAAGTGCAAAATATGGTTCGAAAGCCCCTGCAAAAGTTACTTTGGCTGCGGGTTGGGACAGTTTAACCTTGGCTGGGATTTTGTTATACAACTTGTTGAATCTTTAAATAAACTCCATAATTGTTTCTGAATTATTTTTTCTTAAAGACCCAAAATCAGTTAAATAATATAGGTGGTCCTTTATTTCGTCCCATTGTCTAAGGAAAGCATCTTCAAAGGCATCATAGGACAAGATAGATCCTGCAGGTAGACTCCAAAACCAAGTTCGGACCTGACCTTCAAAGGTTCGGATGAGAAGCCTCGAATACACATCTTCATGTTCGAGACCTAGGATGTCTGTGAATTGATCAAAGAAATTTATGTGTTCGACTATGGTCAAATATCCTTCCCCAGGGAATTTTGGCAAATTTTTTATATAATTTTCGGGAAGGTCATGCAGAGGAACGGGAAATACCAAACGAGCGTATCTTGCTGCCACTTTAGCAAACACTCTGGGAGGGGGTGCAGGCCCTTGGACTCTAGATACTCCGCCAGGAGCACCTCCACCTCCTCCTCCGACAACCCCTCCACCTCCCCCTCCGGTGGCTACCATCATTATTAGTGGAAAGTTGTAAAGGGGGTTTTGGAATATTAAAAGTGAATCTTTACTTTCTTCGCGGGGAAAAAAATCTAAGGATGACTAGTAAGGGATGCGAGGGCTTGGCTCTTTGGACTTGCAAGAGATGTAGTCAGGGGAACCAACGGGTGTGGAAACTGGATGTGTGAAATATTCTTCAAGACTGTGTGAGGTCACAAAATTCAACTGAAAATTCGACGGTATATCGACAGTAGATAAATTTTCTACAGGACTTTTTCCTTTATGTTCTATAGAGGTTATCGGACGGGTTTCACTTCTAACTTCTGAGCAGTTTGATGTTAGATCCTTAGTTTCGAAAAGAGGGTTGTGTGAAGTTGAAGGTTCAAAAGAACTCTTGGTCTTCAGTTGTGGGTATTTAAGATGATAGACTATAGGGGTCGGCTTAAGAGAGCCTCTCGCTTTTAAAATCTTCTCAGGATCGGTAACGGGTGTGGTCTGTTTACCATCCAGGTTTTGCCTGGTATTCCTTTGTCCAGATTCCATCTTATTAATCGTGGAGTCACCAAGTGAAATATTGGAAAGCCTTTAAAAGGTGTGCACTCTTTGTTCACTATCAAAGGGTGTCACTTTCAACAAAAAATGTCGTTTTCCCAGGGAAAAAGATTTCATAACTTCGGTCCCCGACAATGGCACCAAAAAGATGTTGTTCCAGAGTCTGTACTTAAGGATTAGAAGTACAATGTCTAGGCATCCGAAAGTGAGTAAGGGGTAGAGAAGGAAGAAACGTCAAGATTTTGCAAGGGAAGCTAGGGTTGATTTCTAGGTTGTTGTCTAGCTTCCAACTATTCCTGGATGTTTATGTCCCTTTAAATCACTACCCATGAATGTTCTAGTTCTACCTGGGTAGTGGTTGTTTTAAGAATAGTATCAAAAATATTCAAGGCAATATGTGTTTGATCTGATAGTCCGGGTTGGATATTAGGTTGTCTTGTCACAGGGACAATCATAGAGGAACAAAATGATAAGAAAATCTCAAAGAAATTTTTAGATGTTGTCTCAATTTCGGTCATATAAAGGAGAGTTTATAGCTCAGGTAATGAAAACATGGTGCAAACCAAAGGCCCTTTCCCGTAACTGAGTTATATTTAAATAAATGTGTGTGAGGTGTAAGAAAACATTAAGTTGTCTATCATGTAAGGCTCCTATCAAGGGAGAATCTCACTTATAAACAGAAGAAGAAAAAGATAAAGAAATAACCTGATGAAGCATAAAATATATATGGCAATCTAAAGTGTTCACTGTTCTTATACCTGTTGATAGCCGGTACAGAGGAAAAATGGTAAACAATATAGAAAACTAGAATTTATTCACTATAGTAGAGGTTGAACTAAATTATAGTGAAGCATTCACCAGATACATATATGAAGTGAAATGAAATATGAAGTACGAGGAAACAAACTCATAACACAGTCTTGATCGAATCGAGAATCTTTAGATTTTCTTTGTATTAACTCTTGAGGAAGAAAATCTCTATTACAATCGACCCAAAAAGGTCTAGCATCTTTTTCTTCCTTCAATTGTATATTTATACAAAATTACATATGATGGAATCCCAATCGTTCCATGATTTTCAATTACAATGAGAAGGAGATCAATCGTTTCATTTCTTTATCCTATGTCTTTATTTCGTACCAGAAGCCTTCCCTCTCACATGCTTGGTACAAGTGACACATTTTTCCACCAGCTGAGATACCAACCTTGAAGGCTCCGCTTGACAATTGGCCTAAAAAATGTAACAATATATGACTAATTGTGGCAGCCTTTCTTCCATCTTTCGGTCTAGGGTGTCAGTAGCACGCAATTGCACACTTGGTTTAATAATCCATTTATCTATTTGAACTATGTTTGCTAGAGTTACTTGTGAGACTTCGGTCGAATCTCTTTCTTCTTTCTCATTTATATCAAGTGAGAGTTTCGCCATATTCATTTGGATTAACATCTCAGCATTACTCTCGCTATCAATGCCTAATATATTTCCATCTATAGAACCAAAAGCCTCTTCACAGGATTTCCTTACCTTCTTGGCCTACAATTTGCCTTCTGATATGTTGTGTTCCCATTCTTTCAACAAAATATTACCTTGGGTCTGTTTCGAAATGGAAAACTCAGAACTATTTGCCGATTCACTATTTGTTGTAGCTATTACAGACTTTTGAAATGTGACCCGAGCTGCTCCATCTTCTCTCTCTCTGACAGATAAGTTTTTCGATACTCGATCAATAAGCAGACAATTTTCATGAATCGTCTCTACCTTTGCAAGGAAACTTCGCTGGGCTACAAAAACCCTGCTCCGAATCTCCATAGCCTGGGACTGGAATATCCCGATATTTATAACTTGGCTTTGGATGAATTCTAATCTAACCTGTAGCTTCCCTATCAAGTCTCTTTGTTGGCCTACCTGTATTTGACTGGTCTGAGCTACCATCTCTGCTTGTTCGAGCTTAGCTTTGAGCAGCTTGATTTCCTTTTTATCGGCCATCCTTGCTTGTGCTATTCTTGTGTTCACCTGATCCTTGGCATCGAAAACCCTAAGATATGAAAATTCAGCTTCCACGTACCAGTCGGCTATATTGCTCAAATTTACAGTGATACAGTCTAAGATCTTGGGTGGTGGGTGGCCAAAGATAGTGAGATGTAGTGGTACCATCACCCAGTTAAAGATTTCATACACAAAATCTGAGGCTTTGTCTTCCCACAACTTTGAATGGTAAATGTGGATGGGCTCAGCCTCTGATGGAGTCCAGCTCCAACTCATCAAGGGAAACGGTGTCAAAAAACACATGGCGTCCATGATATACGCAGACATAAAGAATGAAGCAATCTTTCCGCTTTCCCTCTGCGCTCGATACTATGTAACTCGACTGGTCAAACTATCGGATAGTAGTTTAACCCAGTCGAAGGAACAAACTTTGGTGACCATGCGAATTAGAGGCACCCACTGAAGGAAAAAATTTGTGGTTTCCTCTCTCCCATATAATCTACAGGTCATCATAGCGATATATTTGAACTATGGTTCCAGAGAAGCTATTGAATATATACCATTACTGTCCGCCCTGAATCTCGCAGGGTGTGAAACCCAATCTTTGATTAAACCAGACATAGTCTTGTTGTATTGCACACATTCCTTCTATTTAAAACTCTCTAGGAATTCGGCATTGTAAACAAAGTCTAACACGGCTGACAACTTGTACATAACCTGCAATTGTTTGGGTCTAAAAGTCCCAATGGTGACCCTTTTCTCATTGACGATGGTTCTGGTTGGTATATCTACATGGTCTAATGCCCATCGGACCATATCGTAGTAAGGGATAAGACGTGGCCTAGACGCTACGTTATGCATTTGAGCTTGGATGATGATCTTATACTTAGTGATCAGGTCATCTTTTTCATTTTCACTGGAATCATCTAAAACATCTACCAATTCAAACTGTAAAACCTTAGAAATATATGACCAGGTCCTGACAGAGTCGACACTTCAAGGTGAAGTATCAGAAACGTTGTCTGAACCTTGTCCTGAAACTTCAACGGTGGCTTTATATGCTTTTTGCGAGGCCATGGCAGGGGATTCTGCTTTAGCTCTACTGCGATAAAAATATGTATACATACATAAATTAGTTCGCTCGACAAAAGTTTTATCTGCGTAGAATAGAATGAATTTGAGACAACAAATAAAAGATCCATGTCTTCGACTATTTAAAACTAGGTCGTCCTTAGAGACATAATGGTCAAATTGTTCTTAAATATAAATTTAGCAATAAAACCCGAACCCCTACTTGTCAATTTGCCACATTTATAATTAATGTGATAAATTTTGATAGTTCGTAATGCAAGTTGGCATAAATAAAGTTTAAAATTGCCTTGTAGACTGTGAATTATTAATTTTCATATTAGAACACTGGCAATACTGGCTTAACTTAATTAATCAGGCCTTTTTTGAATGTTAATTAATCTTTCGGCATTCGCCTCATCGAGAGATTTCACTTTAACCCTTTAAACGTCTAAAACCCGAGATTGCAATAATTAGCTTTGGTTAATAAAAAATGTAACCATGATTAGGCGTTTAATTAATTACGTTGTTATTTATATCACGACTTCGCGACTCGGGGCTTCGAAGGTATAGTTTCCGAGAGGCTTCTATGCCGAGTTGCGAAATCGAGAGATCACGATGATATGATCTAATTAAATTGGAGGATAAAACCAGATTAAGTGCTTAATTAATTGTGTTTATACTTATATCGCGACTTTATGACTCAGGGTTTCGAAGGTATAACTTTTGAGGGAAACCACACCGAGTTGCGAATTCCCGACAGAGCTTAACCGTGGCTAAACTTTTTACCTTTAACATTAAACTAGGTTACTAAAACAAGAATCTCATGGTTTTGGCTATCGAGGTTACGAAGGTAAGAATTTTGGAGCTAGAAAACGTCGAGACATGAAATCCTGATGATGATTAATTGCGGTTTAGAGTATTTTTACTTTCGGTAATGATTTGGGTAAACTTTTTAAAACTAGGTCACTGTTTCATCCCTCGGGACTTGTAAACTATGTGATCTATAACTTTTGACATGCGACATCCCGAGGTAAAAATGAGAGACTCATTTAAAAGATTAAAAGAAAATAAATCATGCATTAAGAGTAGGATAACCATCACTGCTTGTGTGATGAGACTCCTGAGAATTTGGGGAAAATAAAGGAGAATACCAAAACCAACTTTCGATTTCAAGCGTTGGGATTTAAAATTTAAAAAAGGCTAAAAAACAAAGGCGGCTCCAACATGATACAATGGTAAAAAGTGGAGCATTAAAGTGAACTACTGTGTCATGTCCAAGTAAGGAGTATTATGTAGTTATGGATTGATTTAAAAGTTGGGTGGGGGTTAATATTAAAGAAAACATATTATGTTTTCTCTAATATTATCCCCCACTCCCACCCATGTTTTCTTTAATATTACTCCCACCCCCAGCCTCATATATGTTTTCTCTAACACTACTCCCCACCCCCACCCTCATAAGTATGTATTATGTTTTCTCTAATATTACCTGCCACCCCCACCCTTCTATCTGTTTTCTCTAATATTACCCCCCACCCTCATATGTATGTATTATGTTTTCTTTAATATTTCCCTCCACCCCCAACCCTTATATATGTTTTCTCTAATATTACCCTCCACCACCACCCTCAAATGTATGTTTTCTCTAATATTACCCCCCACCCTCATATATGAGGGTGGGAGTGGGGTTTAATATTAGAGAAAGCATACTTATGTTTTCTCTAATATTACCCCCACCCCCATTATATGAGGGTGGGGGTGGTGATGGGGCGTAATATTATAAAAAACATAAGTCCCTCATATATGAGGGTGGGTGTGGGGGGTAATATTAGAGAAAACATTATATGATGGTGGGAGTGGGAGGTAATATTAGTGAAAACATATATGAGGGTGAGGGTGGGGGTAGAGGGTGATATTAGAGAAAACATAAATCAAAAGTCAAATCCCATGAAGCATGATATACAATTATGAAATATTACTCAAATTTGGGTACTCTCAAAATTTAGAAAAAGTAGTAACTTATAAATGTTTACTACTTATATTTGTGTGTGAGAGAGAGAGAGAGGTGGGGGTGGGGGTGGGGGGTAATATTAGAGAAAACATAAATCAAAAGTCAAATCCCATCAAACATGATCTACAATTATGAAATATTACTCAAATTTGGGTACTCTCAAAATTTATAAAAGTAGTAACTTATAAATGTTTATTACTTATATTTGTGTGAGAGAGATTTTCAATCATAAACACATAATTGAATGATGTCTTAGTTTGGCTAATGTATGATTTTCCACATAAATATTTTGTAAATTTTTTGCTCAATCATAGGGTGAGATTTATCCTTCACAGTTCTAAATAATTATTTAAGAATTTTATACGATTTAAAAACAATTTTAATATTGTTTTTACCAAATGTTTTGAGATATGATTAGTAATGCACTAGATGTAGTAGGAAAAAGAAATGAGAGCTAGGGGAAGGGTTGAAGGAGAAGAGATTTTGGATTTAGAATGGAGGACTGAGCGAAAAAATTTGTTGATTTGAGAGATGGAGCATCCATCATACATTGGCCAAACTGTGAGCTCATTCAAAGCTCCTCTAAAGGAGCATATAGCGGACACTTCTCATAATAATATTTCTAAATCACCTATCCATGAACACTCCCACGATTCTAAACACCTTGTATGCTTTGATCAAACCAAAATTCTTGTGTCAATCCCATTTTACTCATCTCAAATCATTAAGGAAGTGCTAGAAATTGAAAAAAACCCTCACAATTTCAATCATGAAGATATCTACAAACTTAGTCGATGTTGGAAACCCATCATTCATTTTCTATGTCACTGAAAATTTTACCCCTCCTATTTTTTTTTTTTTTTGGCTTCCTTTCTTCTCCCTTTGATTCCTCTCTTTTCCTCCATGTTTTCAAAAATTTATTTCCTTTATTTGCCCCCTCCTTGCCCCCCTCCCCCAATCAATTTTGCTTTACTTTTTAATTATATATTTTCTCTTCTCTTCTTTTTTGGGGATGCCATCATTTTAATTTAGTTATCCCTTCATTCTTTATGAGTTTGTACTAATTTAATCATTTTAATTTATTTATTCATTCTTTATTAGTTTGTACTAATTTAATCATTTTAATTTCTTTTTTCCCTTACTTATATCTTTCACTATTTATATCCCCTCCCCCAATAAATTTTCCTTTACTTTTTAATTATATATTTTCTCTTCTCTTATTTTTTTTGGAGGTTCACTTCTAATTCCATCATTTTAATTTATTTATCCCTTCATTATTTATCATTTTGTACTAATTTAATTTTTACTCTCTTTTATAATAGTTATCTTTTGCCCTTACTCTATAAATTCTCAACCCAACAACCCTATTATATTATCATTTTCACTATAAATTCTCACCCAACAACCCTTTTCTATTATCATTTTCAGCTTTATGTATCCATGACAATGAGTGGAATATCCACTCAAAATGTTGGACAATAAAAAATTCCTACTCAATTCATTTCCAAAAAATTTCAACAACATATTATTATTATTATTTATTTTTATCTTAATTTGAGGGGACTAAGTGATACCCAAGATAGATCTTTTTCCAATTCTCTACCCAACTGTTGTAGGAAAATCTACCTGCGGACAAGTAGATCGACCTCTAGAGCTTGACCTTAACCCTAGACAGAAAAATGCTTAACGTGGACACTGACTTCATTTCAAATCTATCTAAGCCTAATGCATGAGAAGGAAGGATGACAAAAGTACCTTTTAATCGACGTTTGTCCCTGCACGCTCTGAGTTGTGCTTCAATCCTTTTGCTCCTCGCTGAGGTCTGTGGAAAAAACAAGATACGACTACTTCCTACTCTATTGACATTAGCTCGAAAACAGATCTATCAATAAATGATAAGTTCATGTGGTATCAGACACAAACTAGAAAGAAACAGGCCAAGCGTGTCATATTAATGAGAATGATGACAACAGTACTTACAATCGTAGATGTGAATGCGACAGCTTCGTCAAGTCCTCTTCGTCCAACCCTTGCCTAAAAGATCCACAACCTAGATGACAACAGCTTCACTGATCACTTCTCTTTGGCTGAGTATCAGTTTCCTCCAAGATCATAAGTTTCATATGTTCATTTCTTCCTCTTTCCACCATCATAGAGCCTATTTATATAGATTGGGAGGGGCCTAACCCCTTGAGTTATGTTTAGAACCAGTTAGGAACCATCTCCTTGGATCAGGGATCTTTTGATGAAACCAAGAATTCGATCACAACTACCTTCTAATCTCGAATGATCTCCTCCTCATTCGACTCAACGGGCTAACAATTGACCCAGAATAGGGAGCGCTCCCCCAATAGGGGTATCATAGCGTTATAGCACTCCTGATGTGCTTAGGGAAAGCACCAGCGCTCTTAAGGTGAGAAACGCTCCTTCAGAAGAGCTGAAGAGCGTTATAACGCTTCTGGATCATGGTGTAGGAGCGCCAGCGCTTCTCTAGCAGTATTAGAGGAGCGTTCCCCTTCCAAACCACTGTTTCAGGTCTTCTTTCAGGTGTTAAGAGTTCTTTGATTCCAGTGGATCAGTTCTTGATCTTCAAATCAGTCATATGAGGTGTCATAAGTGCCTCTTTAGTGTCGTTATCATGGCATCATGTCTGAACATTGTTTACGACACCAGTGATCAACTTGCGACATTTGCGAAAGATGTAGGGAAGATGAGACACTTACGATGATTGACAGGGACAATGCGATGCTTAGCAATTTTGACATGTAACAGAATGCCTCCCAAAGTATGAAGCCAGAAGATACGAAATGATGACTGAAATACTTTGCAGATGTTCAAGCAAGGGTATGGACTCGGAGAACCTGACAAAAGCTGCACATCAACATCCAACAAATATCATGACATATTCCAAAACCCAAGGCAGGCATTCCTATGCTTGGGTGATCAAGACTTGCAAGATATGGCCGCCAAAAAATACACTGCGGATCCATAATCGTATTGGTAAAAAAGGGTATAGACACCGAAGATACACTGTGGATCTATACCTTGATGACTCATGCAGATCGTAGCCATGAAGAATACACAGTGGATCTACGAGATGACAAAACATAGCCACGACCAATACAAAGTGGATCTATGTAACAATGTATGTGTTCTTTGTCTAGAAATCCATCGCAACCTGGGTGAAGAATGTATCAAGGTGAATTACTCAACCCAGGGTCTTCTTACCAATCCCCGTGTAATACGAATCTAAACCATGTGAATAGATGTTTTGGTGTCGAACACGGCAGAAACCACTTGATTACCGGTCAATGAGGTAAACCGTTAACAAGTGCGAGGGAGATCACCATTAATGTCAATGATTCCCAAGGTATCCCAGTACATTCCATCGAACGTGAATAAATGGGCTGAAGTTGAACATTCGTGGAATCATTCAATCAGAGTTCAATGATGTAAACCTACTGTCGGATGTGAGGAGGCATGCCATTGAGGCATGCAGGTCCCAAAGTACTATTTAGTTTCTAAGTCTAGTTCCCGGATAATGTGTTGAAGTCGATAGGAATAGACTCGTCGAGGGAGGGCCTTGATGTATCCCCCATCAACGACACGAAACAAACATAGAGATGTAATTGGTGGATCAAATGGACTTGGACTGACACAGGTTTTGAGGCAAGATATTTGGGATGGATGACTCTCAAGGCGGATACTTCCATTGAACACTGAGGCACAACAACAAAACATGACATGGACCAAAACTATGCAATGGATACTGTGACTTGCGTCGGGTAACCCAAAGGAGTGAAAGGAAACTCAGAGGATTGGTTCAATGCAGAGGTTCAGCGGATTATAATATATGCAAAGTGACAAAGTGCTGTGTTCAAGGGCGACTCTAAGAAATGCTAGATGATGTTCTCAAGAGACTTCTTGGCTTGCTCCTTTTAATTTTTCCCCCATCCAGATAGATGAGTACCTCTTTTTGATTTAACGAGATCGAGGAGGATAACACATGCTCAATATAATTCACCTTCGGTAAGTTCCTCTTCCTTTGTTTAACGAACCGGAAGAAGTAAGGGTTCAGTCCCATATGGGTCTGTCGATGTGTGTTTTAATGAGCCCAAAGACAAAAAAATCGAAGATTTTTCGGGATTATAGAGTTTGGAAAAACACTTAAAAGAGAACTCTCTCAATTCCTTTTTCGTACAGTAGTCCATCGAGACCGAAAAAGGGTTAAATTATCGCTCGAAAGACGCCCTTTCTAACCTTTTAACGAGTGTGAAAGGAAGCAAGATCACTCGACAATCTTTTCATATTTAGAGAGTCTGAAAAAGGCTTAAAGAAGACTCCAGGGGGGTTCCTTTTTCGTGTGATCGTGTCCGTATGGGTCCGAAAAAGAGATAATACTTTACCCGGTTGCGTTCTCATATTGTCGAGCTTGAGAACGAACTAAAACTATGCTCATAAACATGACAAAGTAAAAGATGTATTTGAACTGCCAATAAGCCTGCAATGCCAGAAACTAAAAACCAAGGATTAGTCGAGCCATTTTCGCCATTAGAGAAACCCAAAAACAACTATAGCTTATGAAAATGAAATTTTATAAATAAGAATTGATTTGAAAAACTCATTTACCATTTCATTTGCAAGGATTTTGTGGAGTGCTGGAGAATCTCAATTGGAGCAAAACTTGTTCTTTTCGCTGTCGGAGCTACGGTTGACCGTTCCGCACATCGTTTGAACCAGGTAGGTGCTCGTTCTTTGCTCTTTCAATTGTACGGTTTCAATTTGATCTTTATAGCATGATTAATTTAAAACACAAATCCCTAGGTTGTCCATTTTTAAATCAAATCGGCCTCCTTCTAAAAGTTAATAAAAAGGGGGGTAATATTTGCGAAAATGTATTGGGAAAGGGTAGTTATGTTACCTACACCTTAACAAAAGATCGAATCGATTATTTTGACCAAAGAAACTCGCAAAAACTTCCCTCATGGGCCCACGCACCCCCTCACAACGTTTTTTATTTTGGTCACATTTTAATCATTGTTCAATGAAATTTTAAGAGCGTGGTGGTTAGAAATGATGATTGGTCACCTTTAGAAGTCATGGGTATTTGTTTTCATGCTTTAAAATGTTTTTCAAAAATTGCCGAAATCACAAAAACGTGGGTAATGATCAAAATTTTGAATTTTTGTTTTGTAGATATATTCGGCAATCATGATCGAGTGGAAAGAGCGGGAACATGAGATGGATGATATAGTCGCTCTGCGGAGTCCCCGTACACGGGCTGCTTTGAGGGCCTGCGGGTTACTCAAGTTTTTCAAACTACAAAAAATGAAAAGCGAGGTTTTACTTCTTGAGCATATTATTGGTCTTTGGGACATCGCGGAACAAAGATTCCGTATTAGCACACAAATCCTGACCATCGAGTTGGAGGATGTGTACTTTCTGACCGGCCTCTCAAAATGAGGGGTTCCTATAGCTTTTACGGGGAAGAGGGAATTACTTGAGCCGGTGGATGTGTATCTGGCACGCCATTGTGTTCCAGGAGCGAGGTTGGTAGGGGGTAGGATCCCTATCAAGGATATCTGGGATCTGTCTCTTCGATCCATATTGTTTGCTATCACTAGTGCGACTGGTAGCACTAGTGCTCAATTGGCTTCGAGGTCCTACGTGGCTTATGGTGTTCAGTGTTTAGAGCCAACATTGTTCAACTGGAGTGCGGCGTTCCTTCGGAACGTGAAGGAACAAGTCTCTCAATGCAGGAACGACCAAAATCAGTTTGGCTATGGTTCTTTCTTAGTCTTGTTTTTCTTGGAGCGCATCCCTCAGATGCAGCCTCAGGTCGCATTGGCAGTACAACCAGTTGATGAGCCTTGGATGGAGAGGTGGACTAGCCTATCCCCAAGGTTGGTTTCAGATTCCGAGTTTCATTTTACTGGTGATTTCTTTGCCTGGTTGAGGCGACAGTTCCTCTGGATCGAGGAATTCCCGTACGCTGGCGTGGACTTTAGAGGGAGTATGGATTTGATTCTGCCCGAGGGGGAAGATTGGGACGAGTCTGGTAAGAGACTAAGTTGTACCTTGTCTAGTTTGTTTTTTATTTTTTTGATGCATATGTATTTTTTGTGTATGTAAGAGAGTGTTTGACAGATGTCTTGTCTTCAATGTGCAGACAGGGGAGCAGTGCGCCCAGTGGATATTCCGGTTCCAGGACATCGTGGTGGTGCCCCAGTTGTTGCAGACCCAGCAGTACCGATGGTGGGCCTTCGGGACGTTGAGAGGAACCTCCAGGGCCTCACGATGGGTATCCCTCCTCCGCGAAGGGGGGACATGCCTTTGCATCTGCAGCGACACACTGTAGGGGTGCCAGAGAATATCAATTCTCTATTGAGGCATCTAGTACGCACAGTGTTGTATTACTCATAGCACAACGTCGTGCGGGGAGATTAGAGTTTCCCCGCGCTCATGTTTTTTGTATGCCATGTCTGGCGATGTTGTATGGGTGGACAGACCCAATATTTTGTTCTCTTACAGACTTTTTGATGTAATGAAAACATTTTAGTCACGCCATATATATATATATATATACAGTTTCGATTTTTATGATGCCAATGGTTTGTAAATGATGATGTCCGTGACGTGTTTTAATTTGCATGTAATGTACAGTTTTTTGCTTTCCTTGAATATTATCTGTGGGCTAAATACCGATCCATGATGTAATTTGCTAACGAGTCTGAAACACTATTGAGTTCTCTCGGAATGTGTCTATATTCAATATTATCGAACATTTGTTTGAGAAGATGAAATTGCAAGTGTAGACGTAGCAGGATAGGATTACGGATGGCGTAGAAGCGGTTGAGTTGATAAACCATGATTTGGGAGTCTAAGTAAACAACAATATGAGAAATACCTAGGGAGGAGGCTTGGGTTAACAGTCCAATGACAGCATGATATTCTGCCATATTGTTGGTTGCTGGTCCTAAACAGATGCCTCCTGAACTCACCACCTCGTCAAACTGATAAATAACCCATGCTCCTGAGGCAATGTTTCGGGTATGTCGGCTAGCACCATCTGCGAACCCAAGAAAGATAGGAAAGGCTGACGTCATCTGCGCATGAAAACATAGGCACAGTCATGAATGGCAATGGTAAAGACTCGAGAACGCGAAAGAAAAGGCACACCAAACTTAAAATACAATAATGTACAAAGTACAGACGCTGGGCAATTTAGGCATAGTACTTTTTAAGGTAAAGCCTGTTTCGGGGCTCTCCCAAGGAAATTCCATCATGATCTATTAGTTCGTAAGCACCTCTATGTAAAACACGCTTCATGATGTAAGGACCGTGCCACATAGGTTCTAACTTTCCTGTTCCCAATTTATCGTGTGCTTGGTCATAAACGAGGACTAAGTCTCCTTCTACAAAGTCTAGAGGTTGGACAGATTTGTCATATTGACTCTTGATCCTTTTTTGATGTGCCTCATTAACGAGAGCAGCGTCACGGCGTGTTTCGTCCAACTTGGATAGGTACAAGAATCGTTCTTCTTCCGTAGAAGTATGGGGCAGGAGTTCTACTTTTAATTTGAGTGACAGAATTTCACACTCGATTGGTAAGACGGCTTCAATGCCATAGACCAACTGGAACGAAGTGAATCCAGTTGAGGTTTTCACAGACGTGCGATAAGCCCAGAGAGCGGAAAATAGTTGTAAATGCCACGATGTCTTGTTTTCCCCTACCATGCGTTGGATCATGGTTTTTAGGACTTTGTTGATAGCTTCAACTTGTCCATTTGCTTGAGGATAGTAAGGGGATGAGTTTTCAT
>ML796755.1:61926-97933 GCA_009831015.1 Picea engelmannii
CCTCGAGCATATAGTGGACACCTCTCACAATAGTATTTCTAAATCACATATCAGTGACCACTCCCACAATTCTAAACACCTTATATGCTTTGATCAAACCAAAGTTCTTATGTCAATCCCCTTTTACTCATCTCAAATCATTATGGAAGCGCTAGAAATTGAGAAGCACCTTCACAATTTCAATCGTGAAGATATCTACAAACTTAGTTGATGCTGAAAACCCATCATTCATTATCTATGTTACTGAAAATTTTACCCCTTCTATTTTTAGTTTTTTTTTTTGGCTTCCTTTCTCCTCCCTTTGATTCCTCTCTTTTCCTCCAACCTTACCTTTTCCTATTTCCTTTATTTGCCCCCTCCTTTTCCTCATACCACTCTAAGCTCCTTGCAGCCCTTGGCCAATCATGTTTGCTTTACTTTTTAATTATATGTTTTCTTTCTCTTATTTTTTAACGGAGGCTCACTTCTAATTAGATCACTTTCATTTATTTATCCCTTCATTCTTTATTAGTTTGTACTAATTTAATCATTTTAATTTTTTTTTCCCTTACTTATCCCTTTCACTATTTATATCCCCTCCCCTAATCAATTTTCCTTTACTTTTTAATTATATATATTTTCTCTTCTCTTATTTTTTCAGGAGGCTCACTTTTAATTCAATCATTTTAATTTTTTTGTCCCTTCATTATTTATTAATTTGTACTAATTTAATCATTTTAATTTATTTTTTATTTTATTTATTCCTTTGTTCTTACTCTAAAATTTTCAACCCAACAACTCTATTCTATTATCATTTTCGCTATAAATTCTCGCCCAATAACCCTTTTCTATTATCGTTTTCACCTTTATGGATCCATGACAATGAATAAAATATCAAGATGGATCTTTTTCCATGTGAACAGTGATTGATAATCCAAATATAATGAAAAACATTTATAATTAAAAATCCAATTAATATTTTTATCGAATGAATTTGAAACCTTTAAGAGTATTATAAAAGTGGCATACAAAGGTCACACATTAAAGTTAACATTTGAATGAATTTGAAACCTTTATGGAGAGTATTATAAAAGTGACATACAAAGGTCACACATTAATGTTAATATTTAATTTGTTAAAAAATAAGAATACAAGGTTTGCATTAAATTAATATTAATGATTAGTAATTATGGAAGTGGATAAAAATATAATGCAATAAATTAATATTAATGATTAGTATATGAACATTATGAAAGTGGATAAAAATATAATGCAATAAAGTTAACACTAAGATGAAATTCATTATTTAATTTTCATTATCATTATGATTATTAATCCATAAAACAAACATTTTCTAACCATACAAAAGATTATTTAATTAAGTGGATATTTGAATGCAATTGCAACAAAATTCAATTTGTTATTATTATTAATCCATAAAATAAGCACTTTCTAACAATACAAAAAAATGTTTATTTAGGTGGATATTTGAGTGAAATTGCAATGAAATTAAATTTGTTTATAGAAAATAGATGTCAATCAACCACTTCCTCATAAATTGTTTGGATCATAAATGGATTAGGCCACATAATAGAATAGTGATTTATTTGGAAAGTTGACATCAAAAGATACTAATTCAATAAATTCACATAATAATAATAATAATAATAATAATCATCATCATCATCTAATGTTAAGATCATGATCAAGCATGACACCAAATTGGTGTATGAGACCCCCTCCCCATTTGAACTTGTGAATTAATTTGAAACATTTAGTAGTTAGGAACATAATGAAAGCTCAAGAACCAAGAAATCAAGCTTATCCCCAAATACTCAACAACCAAACCAAGAGCTCAAGTTTATAGGCTTTGAACATATTAACATGTCTTAAATTAAATTTTGTATGGGATGTCTTTAGATCAATCTGAACACATCTACTACACACTACTTTCAACAATTGATGGGAGTGCACATTTAATTATCGTTTCCGTGAGGTTGTGTAATAATATTAATGTAAATTTAAGGTCACTACCAAGCAAGACACCAAATTGGTGTATCATAATCCCATGTTTATAGAACAAGGAACCCCTTCCTCATTTGAACTTGTGAATTAATTCAAAACAATTCGTATCAAGGAACAACCAAGATCTCAAGCTTACATGCTCGAAACATATTAACTATTAATAATTATTTAAATTCCTTATAAGATGTCTTGAAATTAAATTAGGTATGGGATGTCTTGAAATTAATTTGAACACATCTACTACACACTACTTTAAACAATTGAAAGGAGTGTACATTTGATGTTTAAGATACGATATACCATTTAGAGTGATGTGATGGTTTTGTTGGTTAATGCACCCCCTTAAAACTTTATTTTAACTTTCAAAGCTACAAGTTCAATTGTTTTTATGAATATATACTGCAGCAAATGCAAATTCAAATTCAATCTGATTTGATTGAGTGAAGATTGGTTCCATGGTCTATGCTTTATGGATAGATATAAATTATTTTTCCTTAACCTGGTACTAGATTAAAATAGAGTAAGCTCTAATATTGAGTGTTTTCTAATATAGTGAATGTTTTTATGAGTATTCTTGTAATTACACAGCTATTCTCTAATTAGCTAAAAATATTACACTGCTATTTATCATTGGTCATTGGCTTTCTATTATTAGAAATTTTTTATGTTTCAAAAAGTTAGTTTCAAGTTAGCTTCAAGCGGTTCAAACCTACTTATCTAAACGAATCTTTTTACTTATCTTCACAAGTTTTAACCTACTTTTCATTATCATTATCATTATGATTATTAATCTATAAAACAAATATTTTCTAACCATACAAAAGATTATTTAATTAGGTGGATATTTAATGCAATTGCAACAAAATTGAATTTGTTATTATTATTAATCCATAAAATAAGCATTTTTTAACAATACAAAAAAATGTTTATTTAAGTGGATATTTGAGTGAAATTGCAATGAAATTAAATTTGTTTATAGAAAAAAAGATGTCAATCAACCACTTCCTCATAAATTGTTTGGGTCATAAATGGATTAGGCCACATAATAGAATAGTGATTTATTTGGAAAGTTGACATCAAAAGATACTAATTCAATAAATTCAAATAATAATAATAATAATAATAATGTTAAGATCATGATCAAGCAAGACACCAAATTGGTGTATGAGACCCCCTCCCCATTTGAACTTGTGAATTAATTTGAAACATTTAATAGTAAGGAACATAATGAAAGCTCAAGAACCAAGAAATCAAGCTTATCGCCAAATACTCAACAACCAAACCAAGAGCTCAAGTTTACATGCTTTGAACATATTAACATGTCTTAAATTAAATTTTGTATGGGATGTCTTTAGATCAATCTGGACACATCTACTACACACTACTTTCAACAATTGACGGGAGTGCACATTTAACTATCGTTTCCGTGAGGTTGTGTGATAATAATAATAATAATGTAATTTTAAGGTCACTGCCAATCAAGACACCAAATTGGTGTATGAGAATCCCTTGTTTGTAGGACAAGGAACCCCTTCCTTATTTTAACTTGTGAATTAATTCGAAACAATTCATATTAAGGAACCTAATGAAAGCTCAAGAACCAAGAAGTCAAGCTTACTACTTTATACTCAACAACCAAAAGCTCAAGCTTACATGCTTGAAACATATTAACTATTAATAATTATTTAAATTCCTTATAGGATGTCTTGAAATTAAATTTTGTATGGGATGTTTTGAAATTAATTTGAACACATCTACTACTACACACTACTTTCAACAATTGAAAGGAGTGTACATTTGATGTTTAAGATACAATATACCATTTAGAGTGATGTGATGGTTTTGTTGGTTAGTACACCCTTTTAAAACTGTACTTTAACTTTCAAATTCACAAGTTCAATTGTTTTTATGAATATATACTGTAGCAAATTCAAATTCAAATTCAATCTGATTTGATTGAGTGAAGATTGGTTCCATGGTCTATGCTTTATGGATATATATAAATTATTTTTCCCTAACCTGGTCCTAGATTAAATTAGAGTAAGCTCTAATATATTGAGTGTTTTCTAATATAGTGAATGGTTTTGTGAGTATTCTTGTAATTACACAGCTATTCTTTAGCTAAAAATATTACACTGCTATTTATCATTGGTCATTGGCTTTCTATTATTAGAAAATTTTTATGTTTCAAAAAGTTAGTTTCAGGTTAGCTTCAAGCGGTTCAGACCTACTTATCTAAAGGAAACTTCTGCTATTTATCATTGGTCATTGGCTTTCATTTATTAGAAAATCTATTTATCATTGGTCATTGGCTTTCATTTATTAGAAAATTTTTATGTTTCAAAAAGTTAGTTTCAGGTTAGCTTCAAGCGGTTCAGACCTACTTATCTAAAGGAATCTTCTACTTTTACACTGGCTGACAAAAGCAAAGAGGAGCTAGACCTAAAAATACGTACCTGCTGAATGTCGAGGCATGGTGATGCAAATCTCTGGCCACGAGTTCTTTAGCTGGTCGTTGCATCGTAAAATAACCCGCAAGGCCATCTTGCAGTAAGCAACAAAAATAAAAATAGCTTCATGTAGCAATTTTTAAGCTTTTTTCATATTAAATGTAATGATAAAAGCCAAGCTTCGAACTTTCAAAGGGCAAAATTTCTCGTCAAAAATTCAGGAGACACATACTAATGATGGAAATATTTTTTCTGTACCACGGCGAATTCCAAATCCAGCTTGGCTCGAATTTTCCGAAGGTGACACGAAAGGTCCATGTGTGCATCTACGTTCAATTTAATGCGTGTTGTTTTCCGCCTGTTTAATCTTGTCTATTTTTCCCTGTTCAAATATGGTAATTTTTAAGTTGTCACCATATTGTTACCTTATATAATAAAGGTGTATAGCTATTGACAAACCTATTAACAATGGGTAAAATCTAAAATTCTAATTTGATGGTTAATAACTGAAGATGTTGGCATATTTTTAATTGTCCTCCCAAATCAATGAATGTGATTTACGCTTCATAACTTCTTTGTATTTTTGAATGCATCCGTTACCCTATTTACTTTTTAACATTTACCTAATCATATTAAGAATTTACTGTAACACCATATGATTACCACGTTTAAATGATTAACCTTTGGATTTCCTCAACTCTCATGTTTCATATTGGATCGCGACCCATGAACATTTTATTTTCTGCATGAGCATTTCATTTTCTGCTGTCGCTTTTCATATTGGATCATCGAACCATGACCGTTTCATTTTCTGCGATTTACAGATGGATTAGTAACTAACTCGAAAAGTTGCATGTAGTGTAATGCTGGAACCCTTTCTGGAATTAATTTATGGTCGATTGATGTTGTAACGACCCTAGTTGGATAAATGTTTAAGAATTATAAAGTAAAACTAATTAGGGGATTAATTGTGTTAAGAAGGTATTAATTAAACAAAGATGATTTAATGATATCAATTAAGTAAGTTATCTATTGATTAAAGGTTATAACTGTGATTAATTAATTAATAATTTAACTGTAGATTACCTTTGATGACATGAGTAATGAATTTAAGAGATTAATAATATATGTTATAAATGGTTACATACCCAACAAGGGATAACTTGTTAGTCCTGAGAAGATAAAACATTAAAGGAAGGATCAGGGAGAGGGACGAGGGCAGGTAAAGGAGTAAATGAGGAGTCCGTGAAGGAGGGATAAGGGGGAAGGGAGGTGGACATTCGAAGGGGGGATGGATTATGGGAGGATTGTGAGATTTGCAAGAGTAGTAGAGTTCTGGCTGTGGCACTTTTGATCAGTTGAGGCATCGGGTTGCTGGAGGTTTTGGGCACGGGGGTATCCTGGAGCTAGGTAGTTTTCCTATTTGGCTGGGAGGACAATAGGTTTGGGCAGACAAGTAGCAGGAAGGCAACAACAAGGCAGCAAGGCAATAGAAATTAGCATCATAACCAGGTAATTTGTTAAACTATGTGTTTATTTCATTTTGCCATACAATCATTATTCATTGATAAATTTAAGTTACTGAAATTGCTATTATAAAGATTGTTGTTATGTTATGAAGTTATTCTCTCAGTTCATGAATGTAAATTGCTTATGAAAATAAATGATGTTTAGAAATATTTGGTTGTTACAAATGTAGTGAGTGTAATGCTGGACGCTTTTCCTTCCGCTTATCAGCAGTAAGCCTTTCTGCAAATTAATTTATGGTCGATTGATTTAGTGTAATGATGGACGCCTCAAGGAAACTGATAAGTTGCATGTCTTGTATTGTTGGACGCCTCAAGGCAACCCAACCCCTTTCTTTAAAGGAAAGTTTAATCCGGCCCGGCTTGGCTATTCTTGACACCCTACATCGTTCCTGGTGAACCATCATAGGATTCAGTTTCGGAAAAATAATTGTTATATTATATTATATCTGTATATGTTATATCATGTCTGTATATATTTTTTAGTATTTGTTCTTGTTCTTTTTTAACCCAAAAGTTTTTTGGTTTTAATTGCACAGGTAACCTCCTAAGGGTTTTCGAGATCATATGAAGCATTAAGAAGTACCCCGAGCCTCTCAACTAGAAGCAAGTGGAATGGACGTTATCTTAGGGTTATATGTTTTTTAATATTTTTTTGGGATAATTTTTTTGAGGTTAGGATTTCTGTTTAGGATTACTATTAACGTTGTCACAATTTTAGCAGCCGGTTTTTTCCTTCACCTTTTGGGCATTAGGTTTACCTTTAGGATTAGGGTTTGACACTATGCACCACATTTTCACTGGAGTATTGGATCCCTATTACTATAAAAATAATATCCTTTTTGTATTAAAAATACTACTACTGCTCAGTTAGTTTGGAGTACCAAATAGAATTATAACAAATTTGTCCAAATCTGATCTTTACACCAATTTTAACCAAAAACAATGGTACAACATTATTTTTATGATCAAGTTTTTATTGTTTTTGGTCTATCTTATCTCAAAGGGAATCCCTGTGTTTAAAAAATAAAATAAGAACTCTCTATCAACACCTTATCCTCTTTCAATGCCGAAGAAAACTTATGCAAAGTTGTTCTTACCTTTACAAATAGAATGCGGATTGCTTGAAGCCTCAGTTTCATAGTTTCATCTTACCAACAGTAAGCCTTTCGACGTTCATCAACAACGCTACTGTGCTAGTATAATACAATAGTAGTTTAAGCATTTTATGAAATGATCATTTTTTTGGGACATTTGTGATTATTTTTTTAAAATCCGAGTATTCCAGAGGTTTTTCAGCATGCTGAATTCATTACTGTATTCAGAAATAAATTTTGAACAACAAAAAATAGTGATTCATTTACATTTATATCCCAATATTCCAGCTAAAAAAACATTTTGTAGAACAGTTAAACATCTTATAATTTATTTTCATATGTTGCTTAAATATATTTTAAACATACTTAGTAAAATACTTCATAATTATTTCCACTTAAATCACTATGTAAATTATATGATTACTGTTATGTTTGGTTTGTTGTTGATTTTATTTCTTTACCATTGAAATCATGTTACTCCACTGGCTAACATACTAATGGTATACCTGTTTGTTTGAAATCGAATTTTATGTCTGTTTGAACTGAAATTTTGTCTGTTTTTGTGAAATACATGCAGATCCAGGCTTCTCATTGGTTTTAACACTTGAGCCTTATGTCTGTTTTTTTGAAACACATGCATATCTACGACCTCTCGTTGGTTTTGAAACAGATGCATATCTACGGCTTCTCATTCCTCCCGTTCTCCCATTCCCAAAAGGCGTATAAATCTCATTTTCCGTGTAAAATAATATCTTTATTCAATATTTTATAAGTGAGTAATGTTGATAATTTTCATTTTCCATACAGTTGAACATGCAGGGACTTAAGCAATGAGGTAGGGTTTGTCGTGAGAAAGTTGTATATTGACCTGTACAAGTATTATAAGGCTAACATGATAATATGTCTCATATGTGAGATGGTACACCCACAGTTCATAAAATGGTACACCCACAGGTGTATGATGGTACACCCACAGTTCATAAAATGTTGCAACTTGGAGGGTGTTAGGGATGATATTTATCATGTAGTGTGTATTTTTATGTTGAAGGTATGTAGATAGGAAAAGTTTTTCTGAAACCTGTCGACACTCCAAAACCTGTGAACTGATATCACTTGATGTCAATACCATCTACCATGTCAATACCATCTACCATGTCATTTTTTTTTTTGACTTATCCCTATTTCTTTGCTTCATTTTTATTTGTTTATGGAAACTTGGTAACTAACTAATAACTATTTGTTTATGGAAACTTACGAACTAATGAATAAATCGTTGTTTACTATCATAATGACAACAACACCACACGACCAAACATTTACAATTAAAACACTAATTAATATTTATGAGTTTAACAATATAACAAAACATTTATAATTACAATGTTAATTGATATTTATATTGAATGAATTTGAATTTGAAACTTTTATGAAGAGTACTATAAAAATACCAAGGTTACACATTAAAATTAACATTTAATTAATTCAGAAATAAGAATACAAGGTGTGCATTAAATTAATATTAACTATTAGTATAGCTTTATCACTAGCATTATGGAAGTGGCTTAAAAATATAATGCAGTAACGCTAAAGTTAAGTTGGAATTCATTATTTAAATTTTATTATTATTATTAATTTAAAAAACAATATTTTCTAACTCTATAAAAGATTCTTAAATAATTAAGTGAATATGTAAATGAAATTGCAACAAAATTAAATTTGTTATTATTATTAATCTATAAAACTTGTTATTATTAGTATTTTTTAAAGATATAAAAGTTTTTTTATTTAATTAGATATTTAATAAAATTACAATGAAATTAAATTTGTTTTAAAAAAATACAATTCAACCAATAATAAAACTTATGACTTAGTCATCACTTGTTAAAATCATAAAGAAATTAAACCATATAAAAGAATATAATAATTTATTTGAAAGGTTAACATCAATAAATACTAATTCAATAAATACATATCTTATAATATTTTAATTAATAATTAAAAAAAATTCAACAACCAAGAAATCAAAGTTAACCAAGAAGTCAATGTTAAGTGCCTTCTACTCAACAACCAAGAAGTCAAAGTTAAGCGCCTTCTACTCAACAACCAAGACCTCGAAACATATTAATTATTAATAATTATTTAAAGTTTCTATCGGTTATCCTGAAATTAAATTCTGTATCGGATGTCTTGAAATAATTCGAACACATCTAGTCCACACTACTTTCAACAATTGGACTGCACATTTAACAACGGGCTGTCCTCATGTAATTAATCCAAGGGACTGCACTTATGATTGTATGATTTTCCACAGAAATATTTGGTAAATTCTTTGCTAATCATAGGGTGAGATTTATCCTTGGGAGTTCTAAATAATTATTTAAGAATTTTATAGGGTTTAAAAATAATTTTATTATTTTTTTTACCAATTTTTTTGAGATATGATTGGTAGTGTCATAGATGTAGTAGGACAAAGAAATGAGATCTAGGGGAAGGGAAGTGTTGAAGGAGAAGAGATTTTGGATTTAGAACGAAGGACTAAGAGAAAACCTTTGTTGATTTGAGGGATGGAGTAACCATCATACATTGGCTAAACTGTGAGTTCATTCAAAGATCCTCGAGCATATAGTGGACACTTCTCACAATAGTATTTCTAAATCACATATCAGTGAACACTCCCACAATTCTAAACACCTTATATTCTTTGATCAAACCAAAGTTGTTATGTCAATCCCCTTTTATTCATCTCAAATCATTATGGAAGCGCTAGAAATTGAAAAGCACCCTCACAATTTCAATCGTGAAGATATCTACAAACTTAGTTGATGCTAAAAACCCATCATTCATTGTCTATGTCACTGAAAATTTTATCCCTTCTATTTTTAATTTTTTTTTTGGCTTCCTTTCTCCTCCCTTTGATTCCTCTCTTTTCCTCCAACCTTACCTTTTCCTATTTCCTTTATTTTCCCCCTCATTTTCCTCGTACCACTCTAAGCTCCTTATTGTGCCCAATCAAGTTTGCTTTACTTTTTAATTATATGTTTTTTTTCTCTTATTTTTTAACGGAGGCTCACTTCTAATTGGATCACTTTAATTTATTTATCCCTTCATTCTTTATTAGTTTGTACTAATTTAATCATTTAAATTTTTTTTCCCTTACTTATCCCTTTCACTATTTATATCCCCTCCCCCAATCAATTTTCCTTTACTTTTTAATTATATATTTTCTCTTCTTATTTTTTCGAGACTCACTTCTAATTCAATTATTTTAATTTTTTTATCCCTTCATTATTTATTAGTTTGTACTAATTTAATCATTTTAAGTTATTTTTTATTTTATTTATTCCTTTATCTTTACTTTAAAAATTTTTAACCCAACAACACTATTCTATTATCATTTTCACTATAAATTCTCACTCAACAACCTTTTTCTATTATCTTTTTCAACTTTATGGATCCATGACAATGAATAAAATATCAAGTTAGATCTTTTTCCATTTGAATAGTGATTGATAATCCAAATATAATGCAAAACATTTATAATTAAAACTCCAATTAATATTTTTATTGAATGAATTTGAAACCTTTAAAAGTATTATAAAAGTGGCATACAAAGGTCACACATGAAAGTTAACATTTGAATGAATTTGAAACCTTTATGGAGAGTATTATAAAAGTGTCATACAAAGGTCACACATTAATGTTAATATTTAATTTGTTAAAAAATAAAAATATAAGGTTTGCATTAAATTAATATTAATGATTAGTATAATCTTGTTACGAACATTATGAAAGTGGATAAAAATATAATGCAATAAAACTAACACTAAGATGAAATTCATTATTTAATTTTCATTTTCATTATTATTATCATTATTAATTTATAAAACAAACATTTTCTAACCATAGAAAAGATCATTTAATTAGGTAGATATTTAAATGCAATTGCAACAAAATTGAATTTGTTATTATTATTAATCCATAAAATAAGCACTTTCTAACAATACAAAAAAATGTTTATTTAGGTGGATATTTGAGTGAAATTGCAATGAAATTAAATTTGTTTATAGAAAATAGATGTCAATCAACCACTTCCTCATAAATTGTTTGGGTCATAAATGGATTAAGCTACATAATAGAATAGTGATTTATTTGGAAAGTTGATATCAAAAGATTGTAATTCAATAAATTCACATAATAATAATAATCATCATCTAATCTTAAGATCATGATCAAGCAAGATACCAAATTGGTGTATGAGACCCCCTCACCATTTGAACTTGTGAATTTATTTGAAACATTTAGTAGTAAGGAACATAATGAAAGCTGAAGAACCAAGAAATCAAGCTTATAGCCAAATACTCAACACCCAAACCAAGAGCTGAAGTTTACATGCTTTGAACATATTAACATGTCTTAAATTAAATTTTGTATGGGATGACATCTACTACACACTATTTTCAACAATTGACGGGAGTGCACATTTAACTATCGTTTCTGTGAGGTTGTGTAATAATAATAATAATAATAATAATGTAATTTTAAGGTCACTGCCAAGCAAGACACCAAATTGGTGTATGAGAATCCCAAATTGGAACGTAATGAAAGCTCAAGAACCAAGAAGTCAAGCTTACTGCTTTATATTCAACAACCAAGAGCTCAGGCTTACATGCTCGAAACATATTAACTATTCATAATTATTTAAATTCTTTATATTAATTTCAACACATCTACTACACACTATTTTCAACAATTGAAAGGAGTGTACATTTGATGTTTAAGATACAATATACCATTTAGAGTGATGTGATGGTTTTGTTGGTTAGTACACCCCCTTAAAAATTTGCTTTAATTTTCACAGTCACAAGTTCAATTGTTTTTATGAATATACACTGCAGCAAATTCAAATTCAAATTTGATTTGATTGAGTGAATATTGGTTCCATGGTCTATGCTTTATGGATATATATAAATTATTTTTCCCTGACCTGGTCGTAGATTAAATTAGAGTAAGCTCTAATATATTGAGTGTTTTCTATTATAGTGAATGCTTTATGGATATATATAAATTATTTTTCCCTGACCTGGTCGTAGATTAAATTAGAGTAAGCTCTAATATATTGAGTGTTTTCTATTATAGTGAATGTTTTTGTGAGTATTCTTGTAATTACACAGCTCTTCTTTAATTAGCTAAAAATATTACACTGCTATTTATCATTGGTCATTGGTTTTCTATTATTAGAAAATTTTTATAGAAAATTTTTATGTTTCAAAAACTTAGTTTCAGGTTAGCTTCAAGCGGACCTACTTATCTAAAGGAATCTTTTTACTTATCTTCACAAGTTTTAACCTACTTTTACACTGGCTGACAAAAGCAAAGAGGAGCTAGACCTAAAAATACGTACCTGCTGAATGTCGAGGCATGGTGATGCAAATCTCTGGCCACGAGTTCTTTAGCTGGTCGTTGCATCCTAAAATAACCCGCAAGGCCATCTTGCAGTAAGCAACAAAAATAAAAACAGCTTCCTGTAGCAATTTTTAAGCTTTTTTCATATTAAATGTAATGATAAAACCCTGAAGCTTCGAACTTCCAAAGGGCAAAAATTCTCGTCAAAAATTCAGGAGACACATACTAATGATGGAAATATTTTCTCTGTAGCACGGCGAATTCCAAATCCAGCTTGGCTCGAATTTTCCGAAGGTGAGACCGAAGGTCCATGCATGCATCTACGTTCAATTTAATGCGTGTTGTTTTCAGCCTGTTTAATCTTGTCTATTTTCTCCTATATGGTCTCCTATATGGTAATTTTAGGTTGTTATCATATTGTTATCTTATATAATTATGTTGAAAGGCGTACATCTATTGACAAACTTATTGATAATGGGTATAATTAATCACCTCTTAATCTAAAATTTTAATCTGATGGTTAACAATTGAAGATGTTGGCATATTTTTATTCATCCTCCCAAATCAATGAATGTGATTTACCCTTCATAACTTCCTTGCATCTGTTACTCTATTTACTTTTTAACATTTACCTAATCATATTAAAAATTTACTGTAACACCATATAATTACCACGTTTAAAAGATTAACCTTTGAATTTCCTCAACTCTCATATTTCATATTGGATCGCGACCCATCAACATTTCATTTTCTGCATGAGCGTTTCATTTTCTATTGAATCGTCGACCCATGAGCGTTTCATTTTCTATGATTTATAGATGGATTAGTAACTAACTCGAAAAGTTGCATGTAGTGTAATGCTGGACGCTTTTCTGCGAATTAATTTATGGTCGATTGATGTAGTGAGTGTAATGCTGGACACTTTTCCGCTGGACGCCTTTCCGCTTACGAGCAGTAAGCCTTTCTGCGAGTTAATTTATGGTCGATTGATTTAGTGTAATGATGGACGCCTCAAGGAAACTGATAAGTTGCATGTCTTGTATTGTTTGACGCCTCAAGGCAACCCAACCCTTTTTTTTTTTTTGGAGGAAAGTTTAATCTGTACAGGCGGCCTGGCTTGGCTATTCTCGACACCCTACATCGTTCCCTGTGAACCATCATAGGATTTAGTTTTGGAAAAATAATTGTTATATCATATTATATCTGTATATGTTATATCATGTTTGTATATATTTTTTAGTATTTGTTCTTTGTTTTTTACTTAATTTTTTTTTGGTTTTAATTGCATAGGTAACATGCAGCTCAGGCAGCTCTCGGGGGGTCGTTCAATTGGCAAGTGCCGTGAAAATAAAGTTTCATGAGGTTTCGAGTTCAATTTCCCCGACTTACAATGGTTTGGACACATCTGGAGGTTATAGTGGTAGCAGTTAGATAACACGGCACAAACAAACATGCAGCCTCCTAAGGGTTTTCGAGATCATATGAAGCATTAAGAAGTACTCCGAACCTCTCAACGAGAAGCAAGTGGAATGGACATTATCTTAGGGTTATATGTTTTTTAATATTTTTCTGATATAATTTTTTTGAGGTTAGGATTATTGTTTAGGATTACTATTAACGTTGTCACAATTTTAGCAGCCGGTTTTTTCCTTCACTTTTTGGGCATTAGGTTTACCTTTAGGATTAGGGTTTGGCACTATGCACCACATTCTCACTAGAGCATTAGATCCCTATTACTATAAAAATAATATCCTTCTTGTATTATCCAGGGACAATACTATTGCTCAGTCAATTTGGAGTATGAAATAGAATTATAACAAATTTGTCTAAATCTGATCCTTACACCAACTTTAACCAGAAGCAATGGCACAACATTATTTTTATGATCAAGTTTTTATTGTTTTTGGTCTATCTTATCTCTATCAACACCTTATCCTCTTTCAATGCTGAAGAAAACTTATGCAAAGTTGTTCTTACCTTTACAAATAGAATGGGGACTGCTTGAAGCCTTCATATTCTTTAGTAGTTTCATAGTTTCATCTTATCAACTGTAAGCCTTTCGGTGTTCACCAGCAACGATTTAGCGGCTATGTTAGTATAATATAATAGTAGGTTAAGCATTCTATGAAATGATCATTTTTTTGGGACATTTGTCCGAAATCCAGTAATAAATTGTTAGATTCTTAGATTTGAGTGATTATTTTTTAAAGAGTATTTCAAAATATTTTCACCATGCTGAATTTATTTCTGTATTCAGAAATAGATTTTGAACAACAAAAAAAAATAGTGATTTGTATAAGTTTATATTCCAATATTCCTATTAAAAAAACATTTTATAAAACAGTTAAACATTTAGATAATTTATTTCCATATATTACCTAAATATATTTTAGGTATACTTAATAAAATACTTAATAATTATTTCCACTTATATCAATTATATATCAATTATATGATTACTGTTATGCTTTGTTTGTTGTTGATTTTATTTTCTTACCATTAAAATCATGTTACTCCAATGGCTAACGTACTAATGGTTTACCTGTTTGTTTGAAATCGAATTTTATGTCTGTTTGAACTGGAATTTTATGTCTGTTTTAGTGAAATACATGCAGATCCAGGCTTCTCATTGGTTTTGAAACTTGAGCCTTATGTCTGTCTTTTTGAAACACATGCATATCTACGACCTCTCGTTGGTTTTGAAACAGATGCATATCTACGACCTCTCATTCCTCCTGTTCTCCCTTTCCCATTGGTTTTGAAACAGATGCATATCTACGACTTCTCATTCCTCCCGTTCTCCCTTTCCCAAAAGGCGGATAAATGTCATTTTCCGTGTAAAATAATATCTTTATTCAATATTTTATAAGTGAGTAATGTTGATAAATTTCATTTTCCATACAGTTGAACATACAGGGATTTAAGCAATGAGGTAGGGTTTGTCGTGAGAAAGTTGTATATTGACCTGTACAATTATTATAAGGCTAACATGATAATATGTCTCATATGTGAGATGGTACACCCACAGGTCATAAAATCTTGCAACTTGGAGGATGTTAGGGATGATATTTATCATGTAATGTGTATTTTTATGTCGAAGGTATGTAGATAGGAAACGTTTTCCTGAAACCTGTCGACACTCCAAAACCTGTGAACTGATATCACTTGATGTCAATACCATCTACCATGTCATTTTTTTTTTTTTGACTTATCCCTATTTCTTTGCTTCATTTTTATTTATTTATGGAAACGTGGCAACTAACGAATAACTATTTGTTTATGGAAACTTACGAACTAATGAATAAATCGTTGTTTACTATCATATTGACAACACCACACGACCAAACATTTACAATTAAAACACTAATTAATATTTATGAGTTTAACAATATAACGAAAAATTTATAATTAAAATGTTAATTGATATTTATATTGAATGAATTTGAAACTTTTATGGAGAGTATTATAAAAATGCCATACAAAGGTTACACATTAATTTATTTTTTTTTTATAAATAAAAAGGTAGTACCTATTATATTTCCAAAAAGTAGAGTACAATGTTCCTTGTTTCAGCCAGCTGTTCTGCCTGAGCAGGAAACCAGGATAATTGCGCTAGTCCATACCAAAACATGTGGGTGCCCTGCTCGAGGGAAACCAGGGCTAAAAGTCTAAAAGGTTTTAAAACATATTCCATAGCTAAGCAGAAAAGAAACTAAACTATCTAACTGGGTTGGACATCAGAGATAAATCTAACCAGGAGCTTCATGCTTCCTTTGGCGCCATCCTGGCGGGAGCGAGTACGACCTTGTGCATGTCGGGCATTGACTCTTGGGAGAGCCTTTGGAGTAAGCTGCTAAGATCATGTCCAAACGCTGGTCCAACCGAGCTAGGCAGAAAATGTGGTCTTCCATCAAGTGCCTGAGCTCAAAGATGAGTGGGAGGTAATGAGGCTGGTTCGCTTCATCATGTGCATTGGACTGTCCTGTGCCAGAACCCCCCCGTGCGCTAGGAGCTGACCCCGCAGTCTTTACTGTCCCAGGAATGATGGCAGGAGGAGCTTCCTCTTCCACAATGCAAGTTGAGAAGAGGTCCTCCTCTGTGGCTTCGTTGAGGTCCCACTGGGCTTTTCCATGCAGAGGCTTAGTTTCTTCCGTGGTGACGAGCTAGGGGAGGTGTAGTTGCGCTTCCTCCTAGCTAATTTCCTCGATAATCGCCATTGGTGGCGTCCTGGGCTTGTGTTTACGTCGGGTGGCAGCCATTGCCAAAGCTCTTTCGAATTGCTGGATGCGTTTGCTCCTTGACTCGGCCCGATACCATGCTGCCCCTCTGCGGGATTTCCCCCGGAGTCTGGGCATGGTTCGAACTGCTACCTGCTCACCTGTGCTACTGCTTATGCGCGACGGAGGTCAGAAATCATAATTGAACCGAATGAATGTTGCAGGGGTTCAATTTCCTTTACCTCTGTTTATCCTCGCGATTGCAACCCACTCGATCGTGCCTGCCAAGGCCATTAAGACTGGGTTGTAACTGCTCTGGCTCCAGGTACAGATCCCTCGCGCGAGAGGGCTTGTCGACGAGAGGTTCCTGGTATAGTCCATGTGCGCTTTAATGGTCGAGGGGCGGTTTGTCGATCGATGCCATAAATAGGCATCCCGAAGATCGTCCAGGTGTTTGCGAATCGACGTGTGTCACCCCATCCGGGGGGTTACACATTAAAATTAACATTTAATTGATTAAGAAATAAAAATACAAGGTTTGCATTAAATTAATATTAACTATTAGTATAGCTTTATCACTATTATTGTGGAAGTGGCTTTAAAATATAATGCAGTAAAGTTAAAGTTAAGTTGGAATTCATTATTTAAATTTTATTATTATTATTATTAATTTATAAAACAATATCTTTTAACTCTATAAAATATTCTTAAATAATTAAGTGAATATGTAAATAAAATTGCAACAAAATTGAATTTGTTATTATTATTAATCTATAAAACTTCTTATTATTAATCTTTAAAACAAACGCTTTTTAAGGATACAAAAGATTTGTCATTATTATTAATCTATAAAACTTCTTATTATTAGTACTTTTAAAGATATAAAAGTTTTTTTATTTAATTAGATATTTAAATGAAATTAAATTTGTTTAAAAAAAATACAATTCAATCAATAATAAAACTTATGACTTAGTCATCAATTGTTACAATCATAAACAAATTAAACCATATAAAAAAATATAGTAATTTATTTGGAAGGTTAACATCAATAGATACTAATTCAATAAATACATATTCTATAATATTTTAATTAATACTTTAAAAAAATTCAACAACCAAGAAGTTAAAGTTAAGTGCCTTCTACTCAACAACCAAGAGCCCGAAACATATTAATTATTAATAATTATTTAAATTCTCTATCGGTTAAACTGAAATTAAATTCTGTATCGGATGTCTTCAAATTAATTCGAACACATCTAGTCCACACTACTTTCAACAATTGACGAGAATGAACATTTAACAAAGGGCTGCCCTCATGTAATTAATTTAAGGGAGGGCACATTAATTAATTTAAGGTGGTGATTGTTGGAGGGTGAGAACCAATTTATGATAAGTTGGTTTCATTTATTCTCTACCAATTTCTAGATTAGTTTTCAATTTGTTCAAATAAATTGGTTAAATTAGAAGGCAACAATAAATAAATGAATTAGTTTCAACGTAACTATAAGAGGATTGCTTAAATATGTAACTTGTTGGACTTTCGCTGCCAAACAAGTGGTATCAAAGCGCAGGATCTGAGAGCCAAGGAGAAAGACTTGTCACCTGGTTAATGGGGTCACTGCGGTAAAGAGGAGCAGTGAAATCTGTGCGCGTGAGACGAAAGAATAAGACACATGAAGGACGTGGTTGCTGGGGCGTGCCCGGTTTAAGAGGTCACGCAACGCCAACAAATACAAGACGATCTTCCAACGCTTGTGGATGGGCTTTCGTGGACATTTTACAAGGAGAACTGCCCCTCTTTGTAGTACATATGTAGTCATGAAGGTTGTGATAAAGCTGCTAAAGGAAAATCTAGGTTGTGTATATGGCTTGGTAAATGGCGTCTGCGCTTGTTGGGCACCAAATGTTGGTGTTGAAGGTGAAGGCATCGATGCCTTTGCTCTGGGCGAGCTGGATCTTGGAGCCAGATTTACAATCCAACTTTTCCGAGGATGCGACCATCCTGTATGCGCATGCACAACACGAGAACAAATGGACAGTGGACCAGATTACGCCGCGAAGAAGGTTTGAAAGGAGGAGGGAAGTATCTGCTTTGTTGCGTTCGAGCGATCTGAGCTATTTCGTTTCGGATTTCTTGTTTCTTATTGTATTTCTGTTTGAATGGAGATGGAGCCACGGAGGAGATGGTGTTGGAGTTGTGGAGGATGGATACTCTGGTGTGGAGGTTTGCGTGACTCCTATGCGGACGAAGATCATCATTTGGGTGACTCGAACCCAAAACATTCTTGGCGAGAAAGGGAGGAGAAACCTAGTTTCAGTGGCTGTGCTGAGATCTTTGGAACATTTGGGTTGTGGGGGTTTGATCCACAATGTCAATGTATGAGCGAAATTCGTGGGGAGGAACCCTGGAGATCAATGTCGACTCAACCACGGACAATGACAGGAGCAGGAACCAGCAGGATTGTGTTCAAGTGGATTGTTATATCGATTTTATTGCCAGTTTCAATAGCGGGGCTAGTGACGCTCATTGTCAAATTAGTGCCCGGACATAACAGTAATCTGTGTGGTGTTGCTTCGCTCTCTGAAATAGGGTGTAGTATTTTTTACAGTGTTTTGAACTGGTCGGTAAGGGAGAGGGCACTGCGATCTGTATGGACCTTGGTACGATGTATTCGTGAGTTAGGGTGTGGCAACATGACAGAGAAGTGTTCATCGAGGTCGCTGACAACGAAGAGGAAAGAGCCAATGAGTCAGAGGAACCATTGTCAAAAAGCAAACCTATGAGGTAGAGGAATCATTGTCAAAGCAAACCTATGAGGTAGAGGAGAGTTTTTTCAAGTGTTGATTATCTTCATGAGTTATTATATGTTATTATATGGATTTAATAAAGTGATTTTTTTTTCTTTAATGGTTATAAGTTCATTAAAGAAATAATTAAGTTGTACACCTATTGGAAATGGGCACAATTAATGATCTTTTAATCTAAAATCTTAATCTAATGGTTAACAATTGAAGATGCAGGCATATTCTTAGTTGTTCTCCTAAATCAATGAACGTGATTTATTGTTCATAACTTTCATGCATTTATGAATGCATCGTTTTGTTTACTTTTTCACATTTACCTAATCATATTAAGAAATTACTCTAAAGCCATATGATTACTACTTTTAAATAATTAACATAGATTAATAATTTGGATGATTAACCTCCACTATGAATTTTGGTGGACCTATGCCATGAATTTTCGTAGGCTTGTTTTTACTATGCTAATTATAGTCTTTTTTTTTAACTACTCGAGATTTTTACATGTAAGTCTTTCCGCGTTCACCAACAACGAGTTAGCGGAATCATTAAAAGGGGAATAGCTTATTTATGGTGTGCTTATGTTGAAAATTGTTGAATTAAAGCTGGCCCACCATCTCATCGTTGTGAAGAATAAAAAGGTGAAATTTGAGAGTGAGACATGGTAAGGCATGGGTATCTTTGATAAATTATCGATATAGTCTATAAGTAGACCTAGGTGATAGGGGGTGGTTTTTAGGTTCATGATTTTTGGTTTTAGGTGGTATGGTGTCTATGAATTGCATGTAATGAAGCTTATTTTAAGGCTTGGTGAATTCCATTGTAAATGGGCTTCGAGGTGAGTAGTGAAAGTTCATTTGGCACTCTTGGTCAAATTTGGTCAAGGTTTCAATGCAATATTCGAGGTCGAGCATTGAAGGTGTTCAAGATTGCAACAGAAGATTTGTTTGCAGGCTCAATAAATCATTGTGTGTCCTGAAGCTCGAGTAGACAATTGGTACAAGATGTTTATGTTTAGATTATTGACAGTATGCTTGTAGCAAGCACAACATGGTTAAGATCAACGGGTTGGCTAAGTTTTCTTGGATGTTTCATATAAAAGATCTGGGTACAACAAAACAATTTTGGGCATGGATATACACAGAGATGAGATTGATGGTAAGTTTTTTGGTTATCACAACCAGAGTACATGGTATGATACTCAGGAAATTTGATATGAATGATGTGAAACCCGTAAAAATCTTTTGGTTTTCCATTATAAGCTTTCTTTAGGTCAAGTAATGAAGAAGAAAAATGTTATATGTATTGTGTATGGTATGCTAGTAGAAAGTTTGATGAATGCTATGAGATGGTCAATATTTCACATGCACTTGGTGTTGTTAGTGGATACATGGAAAATCCAAGTGAAACATTGAAATGAGTGTTTCGGTATTTTAAAAGCACAAAGATCATATATAAAGGTGATGAACATACAAGGAAATAGTATCGAGCAAATTGATTTTCAAGGTGGAGATTGTTGAGAGGTGACAACCAATTTAAGATAAGTTGGTTTCCTTTATTCTATCTAACAAATTCTAAAAATTTGAAGATTAATTCTTAATTTGTTGAAACAAATTAGTTAAATTAGGAGACAACAATAAATGAATTAATTTCAATGTAACTATGGGTGAATTGCTTAAATTAGGAGACAACAATAAATGAATTAATTTCAATGTAACTATGGGTGAATTGCTTAAATATGTAGGATTGTGAGGCAGAGATTGAGTAAAGGGCTTCTAACCCTCTCCTAGGTTGCTTGATAGAGGAATAAAATACTATTACCACTGTCCAGTGAATGTTTCCCTTCAAGAGGTTTTACCACGTAAATTATGTGTCTCTCTATGTGATTGTTCTTTTACTATGATCTCATGTTTGTACTGTAAATAAATTAATCTATGTGGGCTTAGGCTGCCCAACAGTGGTTGAGTGCATCAACAATTGACGGGCAGGACTACACATTTAACTATCGGATGCCCTCATAAAATATGTAATTAATTTAAAGTGGTGGTTGAGTGCATCAACCTACTACATTCCACCGACTATATTCGGTGTATAGGACTCGATTTATCATTTTTTCATTGATTTTGTGAATGTATGTTGCAACAAATTCAGTCTGGTTTGATTGTGTGAAGTTTTTGAAAGCATCATTCGCATTTCAGTGATTATTACAACCTCCTCTCACTTGGTAAATTTGGGCAATTCTTATTTCGGTTACAGATTCTGTCCATTGAATGGGCATGGAGCAAAGTCAATCGTTTCTGCATGTTCGTTGGACGGACTATTGATTTAAGTTCGGATGTAAATTTTGTTTTTGCATTAATAAATTTTGAAGATTGATAAACTGCAGTGAAGTGCATTTTATTATTTCATTTATGGTTTATGCGTCTATAGATTATTTTGCTCGAACTTGGTCCTAGATTAAATTAGAGTAAGCTCTAATATATTGAGTATTTGTGTGAGTATTCTTATAATTACACAGGCTATTCTGTAATTAAGCTAAAGATATTACACTTTTATGGCTTTCTATTAGAAATTTTTTATTATAGTTGTTCAAACCTACTTATCTAAAGGAATCTGTTTACTTATCTTCACAAGTTTAAACTTACTTTTTCACTGAGTTGCAAAAGCAAAGAAAAGCTACACCTAAATACAAATCTCTGGCCACGAGTTCTTGAGCTGGTCGTTGCATCGTATAATCCACTCAAGGCCATCTTGCAGTAAGCAACAAAAATAGCTTCATGTAGCAGTTTTGAAGCCTTTTCATAAATGTAATGATAAAATCCCGAAGCTTCGAACTTTCAAAGGACATAAATTCAGGAGAGGCATACTAATGATAGAAGTATTTTCTCTGTAGCACGATAAGGTACAGAGCCACCATGGGTGCTTGTATCTCTTGCTGTCAAAAACTTGCAGAAGAACTCCGTAGGCTTTTCCCCACCACTGTTCGAAATCCAGCTTTGCTGGAATTTTCCCAACGTGACACCGAAGGTCCATGCATGCATCTACGTTCAATTTAATGAGTTGATTTCCTCGTGTTTAATCTGACGGGTGTCTATTTTTCCATGTTCGAAATTGGTAATTTTCCGGCTGTAACCATATTTTTACCATATATACATACTTAGAATAATGGAGAATTAGTTGCGGTAATGGTGATTAGTTTCCAACCGTTCCTAAACTATATGGCATCGTATATATATATTTGTAATTCTCAATGATTAACTTGAACGAAGCTTTGTCTTTGCTTCCCGTGTCCAAATGTTGTGAGTTGGTTTTCTTCTCTCTGGTTTTAAGTTGGTATCAGAGCCGGTTGAAGGCAGATCGTTGTGGAGATCGCCTTTAATTCGCTGAATTGATCATACATCTCCACATGTGAGATTGTGTCTTGCAACTGCCACAACTGACTCCTAAATGCGACTGTGTTTCTGGCAGCGGGTCTGTGTCTGGTTATGTGAAGGAGCTCGTGGATCATCTCTGCGTAGCGTGGACGGCAGGATCCGAACTTGTGTGTGGCGTGTTAAAGAGGTGCTGCCAGCTATCGATCCCCGTACCTCTCACATCATGTCGTTTTTCACCCATATTGTGAAGATATTGAGAAAATACAATAGGCACAAGGAAACAGCTGCAAAACCAACAATCTTCTACCCAGAAGAGAATGATCTATTAGATCTGCTTGCTTATTACATTGAAGAGCTCCTCTATTTATAATAGGCTGAGAGGAAACAACATTGATAAAGGTAGATGAAGGTAGATGGATAACTCTTTCATGAAGTAATGAGACAAGTAGGTGGATGTGATAAGTCAAAGAAGCACATGGTGATTATCCAGAAACAACGAAAAAAGGATGACATGACCTACCTATCCTAAGTAAACTTATACATCAACATATTGTTGGTTCAAAAAATTTCTTTGTTAGACCAAGTGGAGAGGTGTGAAGGAGTAAGGAGGAGGATCGGGATTGGAACTGAGCGATATCATTACTGGATCGTTGATTGTTGTGGCCTCAATTGTGAGTGTCTGATGGAATCAAGAAGGAATCTACGATCCGCCCTATAAAGGAAGGAAGGCGCTATCGAGAAGGAATCTGCTGGTCTTGTTGAGGAGAGCGCATCAACCTCCTTGCTCACTTGATCATTGCTCCAATACTCTCGGAAAAGTTGCCAAGAGGAGATTGTTGTGTGTTTGTTGCATTGAAGGAGCAACATCTTTCCATTGCTGCCACTATAAGTGGGTAGTTGTTTGAGAGAAGACGAGGCGACGTTGACCACCTAGAAGGTGAATAAGTTTGTAGAGATGGGGAATCCGTTGTCAGAAAATTACCTTAATGAAGCTAATAAGTTAGAAAGCTTGAATTTCCTCAATTGGAAATTCAAAATGCAAACCTTGATGGAAGGTTATGGCATATGGACGATTGTGAAATGAGATGAAGCATAACCTGATGAGGTTGCACGCGTGACAGCGACAACAATTCTACATTGGGATAAGCGAGAGAACAAAGCAAGGTATTGTTAAGAATTTGTCTACTAAAGATAGCATAATTCTGCATATTAAAGATGTTAAGATTTCTAGTGAAATGTGGCAAGAACTTAAAGATCTATATCAAACTAATAATATGAATCACATTATTTTCCTAAAGAGTAAATTGCTAAGTATTAAAATGGATATAAATGAGTCTGTTAGTACTTTTCTTGGATGAATTAAATAAATGAAAGATAAATTGAGAGATATAGGAGAAAAAGTGTCAAACATTGATCTTGTCACAATTACCCTAAATGGAATGCTAGAGGAATATCAAATGTTTATAATAGGCCTTGCAGCGAGGGAGAAAACTCCTACTTTTGAGGAACTCACAGGTATATTGTTGCAAGAGGAAGAGAGGTGCGCGAATTTGAAGCCTTAGAATTCAGACTTAGCACAATGGACAAAGAAGAGATTTCCTAAAGGGAAACCACGAGAAGGAGGCAGAGGAGGAAGTTCATTTCAGAAGAAGTCATTTCCAAAGTCAAATCAAAGTATTCCATCAAATAGAAATGAACCTAGGTGCTTTTATTGTGGTAGGACTTGACATCTTGCTAGAGAATGTTATAAGAAGAAAAATGATGATGAGGCTAGGCATAAAAATATAAAACATTCAAGACACTTTGAAGAAGAAAACCCGAATATTGATCCAAAAGATATCAAATTGTTTATGTCTAATGTTGCATTGTCTGCTGAAACTGATGATGTTGATGCATGGTTCATTGATTCTGGTGCTTCAACTCACATGACATGTAACAATAATTGGTATATAAACTTTAAAGAAACACATAATGGTTCTCATATTTATGTTGGAGATGATTGCTCTTATCAAATCAAGGGATATGGAGATATTCCAGTAACACTTCCGAATGGTATTGCCAGACACATTCGCAATGTTGTGTATGTCCCTAGGATAAAGAAAAACTTGATTTTTGTGTCCACCATTACAGATCAGAATTTGAAAGTTGAATTCTTCAAGACACATTGTATAGTGAAGGACTTGCAGGATCATTATAGTATTGTTGCTTCAGGATTCAAAGTTGGAGGTCTATACAAAATTGATGTCACCAGCAAGAAATATCAAGCTTTAACTTCTGCGACTATTCCTATAGAAACTCTTTGGCACCAAAGGTATGGTCACATTAATTATCATGATTTGTTGTTATTACAATAAAAAGTATGGTTGAAGGACTCCCTATGTTGAAGAATGAGTATGCTGCTTGTGAAGGTTGTGCATTAGGAAAGATGCACAAAGATGAATTCCCCTCTAATCTTGATGGGAGAAAAAGAGATCTATTAGAACTTGTGCACACTGATGTTTGTGGACCAATGCAGACAAGGTCTCTAGGAGGTGCTTATTATTTCTTATTGTTTATTGATGAATGCACAAGATACACATGGGTTTGTTTCCTTAGGAAAAAGAGTGATGTTTTTGAATACTTCAAGGAATTTAAAAAACATGGTGGAGAAGCAAACAAGAAAACCCATAAAAATCCTTCATTCATATTAAGGGGGAGAGTACATATTGGGGAACTTCATCAAGTATTGCAAAGATCATGGAATAGTACAACAATTTATAGTACCCCACACTCCACAATAGAATGGAGTTGCAAAAAGGAAAAACAAAACTCTGGTGGAGTGTGCATAGAGTATGATGAAAGGTAAGAATATCTCAAATGATTTTTGGGATGAGGCGGTTAGAATTGTTGTTTACTTAAAAAATAGAATTCCAAAAAGGTGTCTTGATCATAAAACTCATTTCGAAGCCTTGTATGATTCTAAACCAGCAGTTAATAATTTGAGGATATTTGGGTGTAAGGATTTTGCACATATTCTAAAGGAGAACAGGAAGAATCTTGATGCTAAAGCTATCAAATGTATTTTTATAGGGTATTGTTCATAATTTAAATGATATAAATTGTTTGATCCATCTACTCACAAAGTGTTTGCAAGTAGAGATGTAATCTTCCATGAACAGGCAGAAGGAAATAATGAAGACAACAGTCATGAAGGATGATGTGTACTTCTTCAAGATGAGGACGTCAAATAAGAGAAGCAACAACAGGAAAAGGCACCCAGTGACATGGATACATCTAGCAGTGAAGAAGAGCCATCACAAAAAGGAGAAGAAGTCACTAGCCAATTGAAAAGATCTTCACGACAGGTTCGTCCACCTGAAAAATATAAAGATTATTCCCTAATGAGTAATATTTAAAATGTCATAGAACCCATGAGTTTTAATGAAGCTAATGAACATGAAGAGTGGAGAGAAGCAATGGAGCAAGAATATGACTCTATAATGAAAAAAAAAAAACTGGGAATTGACTAAATTGCCTAAAGATAAAAAACCCATAGGACGTAAATTGATATACAAACCTAAATTCAAAGCAGATGGTAGTATAGATAAATATAAAGCTAGATTGGTGGCCAAAAAGTATTCACAGAAAGAGGGCATTGATTATGCATAAACATTTGCACGAGTAGCTAAATTAAACACTATAAGAATGTTAATTGCACTAGCTAGAAAACGCCATTGGAAGCTTCACCTATCAGATGTAAAGTCTGCTTTCTTGAATGGTGAGTTAAAGGAGGAGGTTTACCTTAGTCAACTAGAGGAGTTTGTGAAAAGTGGTGAGGAACATTTAGTATGTAAATTAAAGAAAACATTGTATGGACCAAAACATGCACCTAGGTCATGGTATGAGAAGATAGATTCCTTATTTCTGCAGCAGGGTTTTATGAGGAGAAAAAGTGATCCAAATCTGTATACCAAGTTTGATGAAAAGGGGCACATTCTATTGATTTCCTTATATGTTGATGATTTAATTATTACAAGAAATTCAGAAAAATTGATTAGTGGAATTAATAAGTAGATGTCACAGGTATTTGAAATGAAATATCTTAGTGAGTTACATTATTTCCTAGGTCATGAAGTTTGGAGGAGCTCAGTGCCCATTTCATAGTGGACGGGGAGCTTAAAATATGTTCAAAACTCAGTTGCAAAGGTTTTGAAATCACTGAATTTACCAATGGAAGTTCTTTACAAATGAGAGGGGTCCACGACGATATGGGATTAGCATTGAGGTTAGTTAGGCCATTAGTGAGTGAATACCTTGAAATATCCCTTACTTGCCAAACTATTGACCTAACGACTTCATTAAGTTCGTTAGCTAAGTGGAATGATGGTCAAACCTTTGTGTCTCAAGGAAAAGACGTCAGACAAGTACTTAAGAGGTTTAAAATGGATCAGTGTAAAGTTTCTTATGTTCCAATGCAACAAAACACAAAACGTTATTGTGATGATGGTTTGAAGGAGGTAAATGATACAGTGTATAAAGAAATGGTGGGAAGATTGAACTATCTCACTACAACCAGACCTGACATAGCATACTCTGTTAATGTGTTAAGTCAGTTTATGGCTAAACCTATAGAAAGACATTGGAATGCAATGAAAGGGGTACTCGAGTATCTCAAAGGAACAAATGATTATGGTATTAAGTATATTGATTCATTTGATGTTGAACTGACAGGTTACTCAGATTTAGATTGGGCTAGAAATCCAGATGATCAGAGATCTACTACAGGCTATGCTTTGGGCATTGGATCTGGGATTATTTCATGGAGCAGTAACAAGCAACCTATTGTATCTTTGTCATCCACTGAGGCAGAATATAAAGTGTTGTGTGCAACAACTTGTGAAGTTGTTTGGTTGAGAAGACTACTTCAAGATGTCGGAGAAGAACAAAAGAAAGCTACGATAATCAAATGCGATAACTAGAGCTCAATCAAGTTGGAAAATAATCCAGTTTATCATTCAAGGACAAAGCATGTTGATACTCAGTTCCATTTTGTTCGAGAAAAGATGCAGTCTAATGAAATTTCTTTAATGTATTGTAATACTAGTGAAAACGCTGCTGATATTTTCACTAAGCCTCTTGGGAAGATCAAATTTGAACTGTTTATAGCGATGTTAGGTGTGGATGTCAATCCTTTCTCCATTAAAGGGGAGACTTAGAATAATGGAGAATTAGTTGCGGTAACAATGATTAGTTTCCAATCATTTAGAATCATTCCTAAACTATATGGAATCATATATATATTTGTAATTCTCAATGATTAACTTGAACAAAGCTTTGTCTTTGCTTCCCTGTCTCCAATAAGAATACAAGGTTTTCATTAAATTAATATTAATGATTAGTATAGTCTTATTACTAACATTATGAAAGTGACTAAAAATATAATGTAATAAAGCTAGTGGCTAAAAATATACTGTAATAAAGATAATACTAAGTTGGAATTCATTACTTAATTTTCATTATCATTATTATTATTAATTCATAAAACAAACATATTCTAACGACACAAAATATTATTTAATTAGGTTGACATTTGAATGAAATTGCAACAAAATTGAATTTGTTATTTTTATTAATCTATAAAACAAGCCCTTTCTAACAATACAAAAAATGTTTATTTAGGTGGATATTTGAGTGAAATTGCAATGAAATTAAATTTATTTACAGAAAATCAGCCACTTCCTCATAAATTGTTCTGGTCATAAATGGATTAGGCCACATAAGAGAATAGTGATTTATTTGAAAGGTTGATATAAAAAAAGATACTAATTCAATAAATTCACATAAGATAATATTTCAATAATAATAATAATAATCTAATGTTAAGATCACGACCAAGCAAGACATCAAATTGGTCTATGAGATCCCCTTATTTGTGGCACAAGAGACCCCCTCCACATTTAAACTTGTGAATTAATTCTAAACATTTCTTAGTAAGGAGAGTAATGAAAGCTAACTATTAATAATTGTTTAAATTCCTTATGGGATGTCTTGAAATTAATCTGAACACATCTACTACACACTACTTTTAACAATTCACGAGAGTGCACATTTAACTCTGATTTCCTTGATGAAATATGTAATTAATTTAAGTAGAAGTTGAGTGTAATAATAATAATAATCTAATTCTAAAGTCATAGCCAAACAAGACACCAAATTGGTGTATCAAACCCCCTTATTCAATGTAATGAAAGCTCAAGAACCAATAAGTCAAGCTTATTTTCTTATACTCAACAACCAAAAGCTCAAACTTACATGCTCCCAACATATTAACTATTAATAATTATTTAAATTCTTTATAGGATGTCTTGATATTAAATTATGTATCCTAAGTCTTGAAATTAATTTGAGCACATCTACTACACACTACTTTCAACAATTGACAAGAGTGAACACTTAAGTGTATGTTTCTGCTATGAAATATGTAATTAATTTAACCTGGAGGTTGAGTGGGTTTAAGAGAAGATATACTATTTAAAGTGAGTGTTGGTTTAATTGGTTAGTGTACTCCTTTAAAGCTTTGCTTTAACTTTCAAAGCCACAAGTTCTATTGTTTTTATGAATGTATACTAAAACAAATTCAATCTGATTTGATTCGGTGAAGTTTGGTTAGACGATTTGTCCTTTATATATATATATATATATATATATATATATATATATATATATATATATAAATTATTTTTCTCGTGACCTCTCCCCAAACCGAGAGAGTATGCGCACTCTTACCAACTATGTTATCTCATGAAGTTGAATTTTTTTTACTTATATTCACGAGTTTAAACCTACTTTTACACTGGCTTACAAAAGAAAAGAGGAGCTACACCTAAAAGATACGTACCTGTTGAATGTCCAGGCATGGTCATGCAAATCTCTGGCCATGAGTTTTTTATCTGGTCGTTGCATCGTATAATCACCCGCAAGGCCATCTTACAGTAAGCAACAAAAATAGCTTCCTGTAGCAATTTTCAAGCTTTTTTCAATTGCAATTTAAGCATAAAACTCTTCAATTCTTTTGAAGAAAACCTCGACCAAAGAAAAAAGTTTTATTTAAACTTTAGAAAACGTCACTCATAACATATTCTTGTTTCCTTGGCCTTACTGTTCAGTTTGCCATATCTCAGTACCTGCAATATATATTAAGGTAGGGGCAGTCCACGGGGTTTTCAATCTTTCCATCCGTCAGGCGACTTATTAATTGTTACTGAATCACACTAACCCCGCGAACCATGCTGTGTGAACTTGACCTCGTATCGCACCTAAAAAAATAAAACAATAAGGAAAGCAACCTTACCTTATTATTTTTTATTGGTTGAACAATACTCTTTTAACTTAAATAGTTTCATTCTTTTATATTTAAATTTAAATATTATACATGTATATTTAGATTTTAACATGCACAAATCTTTGTAGATTTGTGCAATAGAGAAATTAAATAGTCCTTGCATTAGTCTTTCTTTCTAAGTTGATGGACACATTACACAATAGCACTTGGAACTGCTAGTCAAACTAGGAATGTTATCTTACATGAGGAATAAGGATTGTGTGGATTTATGAAGCCCCCCTTACACACCCCAAGTTGGATGGTAGACTAACAATGAAAATCTCTTTGACCCGATTTAACTAAAGACCCTCTATCAATTATATACAACAATACATTAGGAACTTACTTGTCATTTATACTTCAACATTTTATCCATTGTCTTTGTCTTCTTCCTTTACTTTCAACAACTTTTTTATTAGTAATTTGTGTTTAAAATACTTGTTCCAGTGATTTTTATTCACTCACTGATGTAGGAGCATCACTCCACCTCAGCAACGCACCATCATTCCATCACATCAGTGCACATTCAACAAGGGGAGAGGCGCCAACTCTCTCATTTTGCCCCAAATTTCAAATTTCAAATTGTATCTAAATGCAATTAAATGTTGTAAGGCTTGAGCAGAGCCAAGTTATTGCCTTTGTACAAGCAAGAGATAAGGTCGCCTTTAATGGTTGACAGGCTAATGGGATCTAGATCTGATTCGGACTAGATGGCCATTGAATGTAATTTAATGTAATTAATGAGAGTAGGTGAGTTGGAGGGAGAGCTCGAGGAGCCCCTCTTTTGTAAAAGATCTTTGTATTGAATTTCAGTAGGGAGAGAAGGAAGTTTAGGAAGGAAGGAAGTTAAGGGAGGAGAGAGTCGAGACTCTATTGCAGTCCGAGATTGTACACATTGTAAACATGCATTCAAATTAATAGAAGATCATTTTTTCCTACCTATGAGTTTTTTTAGTGTTCATGTGTTATATGAATGTTATCTGTGTGTTTATTTATGTTGTAGATGTATGATAGGTTTCCATCTATAGGGATAGACATAATTCTCTGTCTGTGAGTTTGTTGGATTATTTATGGGTTCTTTAGGCTAAATGAAAGGAGTGCATGATAAAGTGCTGGAAACTCTGTGAGCCAACACAAGGAGTACGTATCTGGACTCTGCTTCGATTTCAAAGGAGAACGTGTCAGGAGGGCATGCCAGAATAGTTTTCAAACTCATAAGGAGCCTCAAAGTTACTGAATACTCTGAAGGAAAGTATGTACAGAAGTAAGTGTAGCACGAAGTTCTTGAGGACTCTTTAGAGCTCTGCCAAGTGGGCATTGAGCAAGTGCAAGATGCGCACAAGTGAACTATGTTTCGAGTTCCGAGAAGAGGAGTGTCAAGGAAAAGACACCTACATAGTTGTTGAATACTTTGTAAGCTCCACAAGTGTGCATTGAGAAAATGCAAGGAGTGCATCAGTGACCCTGAGGAAGACTAGGATTCTGGAGGAATACCTGTGCAAGGAGTGCACCAGGCCAACACTTAGAAAAAGTGTTGAAAGAAGTCGTCTGAAGGCCAATCAAGTGCAAGGATTGCACAAGGGAGATGAACTTGTATAAGTTCGAAAGATTAAGAGGAAGAGCATCGGGTTTCCAGGAGGGCACCAGAGAAACCTTCTAAGGAAGTGGAAGAGTTGAGCCCCTTTAAAATTCTGAGTAAGTCTCAAAGCTTAGAAGAGATAGCGGAAGGAGTGTGAAAGAGTCGGACTTATTACAAGTCTCGAAGCTCAGGAGGCAAAACACAGATGAGACCCAAGCAGTCGGGCTCACAGGAGAAAGATCAAAGGCCACAAAACCTTTGAGCACTTAGAAATTTTCCCAATTTTAGGAGAAAGTGCAAGCTCAGGAGGAGTAACAAAATTCGTTTAATCGAGTTGCAGGAGGAGAAATATGAACCGTCAAATCCCACGTCCAGACACTAGTAGGAGCATGGAGAGGAGGAGATAAGATCCCATCCATCGGATCTGGGCACGAAGGACCAACAACCATTGGATACAGGTAAGGTTCACGCACCTTAATATTTTCAAAGTGCATAGGATAATGGGATAGCCTAAGTCCCCAAGTCCCAAAGCGGATCGAGAGCGTCCATCGTCTAGAGAGATAGGTGGTGACAAATCTAAGACTCTAGAGTGGAAGTACTCCAGGAGTTCTCGAACAAGTAGAGTGTCAAATCGCAGAAGCTTCAAAGAGCGGAGTACATCCTGGCCATCAATCACTAGGAGGCACGTGGCATTAGATCGTGGAGTCCAGAAGTAAGCACTCTAGAAGAAAGGGGGTGCAGAAGGCCAAAGAAATCCCGAAGAGCAGGGAGCCGGAGGAGTTATGGACCATCAGATTTGGGTCCAGGACAAAGGAGAGTGCACAAGAGAAAATCATATCCCAGGTGTCAGATCTAGTGTGAGAACAGATCTAGACCACAGATCCAGAGGCGGATATGTGGTAGCAGATCTGAGAGTCCGCGAGAACAAACTTTGGAAGAATTACGATGAGAAAGGCAGAAGCTTCGTGAAGTCACGAAGGGCGGAGAAGATTTGGACCATTGATGCAAAAGACACGTGGCAGAGATCCATGGGGTGTGGAAGAAGACCCTTTGGAGGAAAGTAAGGGTGGAGTAATCTAACCATCTGAAGCGCGGAGTAGAAGAGAGAATAAGAGTTGTTTATATAGAGAGGGACATGCATCGATAGATCCCATGATCCAAGAGCATATACCCGAGAAAAAACTAATAAAATTAAGAGTCATTGGTCGCATGGACACATGGGGGGGATCTGCATGTTTCAGAGTTCGAAACTCCCAAAGTTTGAAAGTGAGGTACTACAAAGATATCTGAAGGTCTAAAGCCCTTGGATATGTCTGAGTCATCCATTACTTGGCAGATCTGGGCCATTCATTCAGTGAACACTTGTCAGTTGGAGAAGGGTTCAGATGTTTGAAGAGTCAAGACTCGCAAAGCTGAAGTCCCAAGGTCATCAGAGCCGTCCATTGAGATAGGGTGCATGGCACTAGATAAACACTTCGTTGATTCACCATTCAGGAGAGACAGAGGTAGGAGAAGTGAATACTTGTGAAGTCTGAAGTCACAAGGTCATCAAGTTACTTCGTGAAGGAGGGCACTTGGCAGCAAATATTCTAGTTTGGAGACATAACACTCTAGAGGTCTTGTGGAGAAGTGTTTCTGAATTTCTCGAAGCGTCAGAGCCCAAAGAATTGAGGGTCATCGATCCCAAAGGAAAAGCATGGACCATTGATTTTCGAAGGGATGCGTGGAGGATGGAGGTTCACTCCATTGGATAGCCACTCTAGAGGATTTGTTAGGTGTGCATGCATATTCGGCCGAAGCCCAGAGTTCGGAGCATCTAAGAGATTAAGCCCTTTTTCATATCCCGAGGTCACATGGAGAGAGGGCGTAACAGAAGGAGATATCGCCTGTTAGTCAAAATTCAAACGGAGAACAGGGGATTAGCAGGAGCTCACGGGCTACATAAAAACTGTTCCTTAGGGAGAGAGGGTCTGTGTAAAATCAATTTGGGGTTCCGGCAGGATCCCAAAGAGTTGATCCGACTTAGTGTTTTGAACTATCTAAGACTGGGAGGTCGAGCAGCACTGGGAAGGGGGAGTCTGTATGATCCAGATTATGTTTGGCATGAAATGAGAGCAGAGATATAATAAAGAAATGTACAGAGATATCACAGATATTTAATAATATAACATAAATGTATCAGAGATGCAACCATAAACACATATATACAATAATACATGATTTCTATTAATGAAATAAATGTACAGAGACTGTAAAAATATAAAGTGAAAGACTCGCTAGAATGGTGGCAACTTATCTCTAAGAAGATATGTGATGTTTGTAAGTTTTAAACCTACGAAGTAAATCAATGCATATAGATTCTTAAGTAAGAAAAAAATTAATCAATGGCTCATACACAGAGTACACAGAGATTTTATACCGGAAACCCTCAACTGGGAAAACCTTTCTTATTTTCATTATTATTGAATTTCACCATTCACCATACAATATATACAATGTTTTTAGGTATTCCATAGATACCAAAACCCTAATCCCTTAATCCGGGATTAATTTACAAAACCACTAAAAATAGCAAAAACCGCACAAAAAAACAAAATTCGGGGTGCTGCGCGTAACCAAGGGGGGGCATACCTGCCCCCCCCTAGGATCCCCCCAAGGAAAGTGCCCGATGCACACAACAGAGATCTAGTGGTAGGGATCGTCAGACACAGTTGTCGTATCTGACGCGCCCACACACACACATGCAAAGAATATAACACATATACCCAACATTCTCCCACTTGTTGTTTTCTTTGCATCTAGGGGTCTAGGAGATTATATAGTCAACAATATAGGGAAGCAATGCCCATTGTTTCTTTACACCAGGAGAAATTTTCTGTGCTCACAGACTTTGTCAATGAATCTGCAACATTCTTCAAAGTGTCAACCTTTTCCAACAACACCTTCTTTTCCTCAACCATGTCTCTCACAAAGTGATACTCAACATCAATATGCTTTTTCTTCGAATGATAAGCTGTGTTCTTTTCTAGGAATATTTCACTCTGATTGTCACAGTCTAATCTCATTTCTTGTTGTACCAACCCAATACCTGAACACAATCCTTGTAACCATATTTCTTCCTTGCTTTCATGAGTGGTTGCCATGTATTCAACTTCTATAGTTGAGGGTGCCACTACAACCCGTCTTTTGCTGATCCAACTGATTGCTCCTCCAAATAGGTTAAACACATGCCCACTTGTAGATCTTCTATGATCCAGATCTCCAACCCAGTCTGCAACAACAAAACCATGCATGTCCACCACTCTGTCTAATCTTGGTATTCCTTGGTAGCACAATCCATAACTGGTGGTGCCATAAAGATACCTGAAGACCCTCTTTACTATTGTCCAATGCTTCTTCCCTGGTTTTGACATATACCTTCTCAAAACTCCCACTGCATGTGCAATGTCTAGTCTAGTACAAACTATTCCATACATCAAACTGCCAACTGCACTGGCATATGGAACATGAGACATGTCCTCTTCTTCTTCCTGTGTCTTGGGACACTGATCTGTAGATAAATTTACACCTATAGGAATAGGAACCTTGGCCGGTTTACTTCCATGCATATTAAACCTTTGCAATATCGTCTCAACATATTTTATTTTATTCAACCAGAGTTTCATGTTTGCATGATCTCTTTTAATCTCCATTCCTAGAATGAAGTTAGCAGCACCGAGATCCTTCATCTCAAATTTGGAGGATAGCTGCGATTTCACCTCCTTGATAACATCCATGTTATTTCCTACCAACAACATGTCATCAATATACAACACTGCATAAATGAAGTGATTACCAAACTGCTTGGAATATACACAGTGATCAACCCTACTTCTTACAAATCCCAATCCAAGGATGTATGTGTCAAACTTTTGGTACCACATCCTAGGTGATTGCTTCAGACCGTATAGTGACTTCTTTAGCTTACATACTAGCTCTTTCTTTCCCTTCACTACAAAGCCTTCCGGATGCTTCATGTAGATTTCTTCTTCCAGATCCCCGTGTAGGAATGTTGTCTTCACATCCATTTGTTCCACTTCAAGATCAAAATCAACAACAATAGATAAAATAAATCTAATAGAAGTTAACTTAGCAACAGGAGAAAAAATCTCACCAAAGTCAATTCCCTCTACCTGGGAATAACCTTTTGCTACTA
>ML796755.1:98670-116663 GCA_009831015.1 Picea engelmannii
AATAAATCCATGTGTTCCTTGAAAAATCATCTATGAATGAAACATAATACACAGATTTACCTAGGGATGGAACAAGAACAGGTCCAAACACATCACTATGTATCAACTCTAAGATCCCCTTTGCTCTTGTAGCACCAGATGGGGATCTTAATCGATTATGTTTACCATATATGCAATTGTCACAGAAATCAAAATCCAAAGTGCAATTAGACATACCTTCAACCATAAATTTACCGTGTAGTGTTCGAAGGCCCTTTTCTCCAATATGCCCCGGCCTTTGATGCCAGAACATGGTCTTCTTTTCTGGGATAGTATTGGTCTTGTCTCCTTCATTTTTCTTCTCAAGGACAATAGAATAGTTACACCCATTAGTATAAGTGCTTCCCAACAACTTGTACAGAGTTCCACAACAAACTCCCCTCATCAACACCATTGCTCCTCGTACCATCTTGCAAGTGTTCTTTTCAAATACAGTTTTCACTCCTGCATCACCCAACTTACTTATAGATATTAGGCTCCTGGCTAGTTTTGGAATGTGTAGAACCCCAGGAAGAGTTCTAATCCTTCCATCGTTTAGCAACAACTTAACCCTTCCACGTCCCAAGATTTTTGTTGTCGAGTCATCTCCTAGGAATACATCACCACCATCATATTTTTCATATTTAGAGAACCACTCCCTGTGAGGAGTCATATGGTATGATGCACCTAATTCGATCAACCATACATCATGGTCTGCATGTGTACTTGTAGATGCTAGGTAAACATCACCTCCTTCTTTAGTGGAGGTTTTCGCCTCTGTGGAAGAGGTACTATCAGATCCCTTTGGTTTTTCAACCTTCTTAGACTTGCAATCATTCTTATAATGCCCTATTTTACCACACTTCCAACATTTCCTCAAAGATTTTCCTGGAGACTTAGATCTACCTAAGATTTATATCTCCATCCTGAAGGCTTACCAGGGTTCCTGTCTTGGGTATGCCCTCTTACAAATAAAGCATCGGTGCTGTGACCATCCATGTTTTTTCTCCTCATCTCTTCAGATAATAAGGATGCAACTACATCCTCATACTTCAATGTAGATTGAGTGGTACTACCTATTGCTACAACCAGATTATCCCAAGAGTTTGGCAAAGAACATAACAAAGTAATACACTTATCTTCTTTTGAATTGTAATATTAACAGATCCAAGTTGACTTACCAGAGTATTAAAGGAATTTAGATGTTTTGTCACAGAATCTCCATCTTCCATCCTAAGATGATACAGATTCTTTCGAAGAAACAATTTGTTTACCAGGGAATTTGATTGATGCAAATTCCCTAACTTATCCCATAGTTCCTTGGTTGTATATTCTCCCGAGACATTCAAAAACACTGAATCTGCCAGGTAGAGTCGAATAGTACTCCTTTCTCTTCTATCCAACTTGTCCCAATCTTCCTTCGACATACCAGTAGTTGGTGTACTGGTAGTTTGTGTACTAGTAGGTTGTGTACCAGTATCTTGTGTGCTAGTAGACGATGTACCAATGGGTTGTGTACTAGGATCCATAGTGATCCATTGTTCTTTGTCTACAAGAAGGTCCTCCATATTGAGCTTCCATAGCTCAAAGTTTTTACGGTTGAACTTCTCTATCTTGATTCTAGATGAGCTCGCCATTCCTCTTTCTTTACTCGAATCTCCACTGCAAAAGCTCCCACTAAACCCAGGTTTATCACAAACCCAAGATAAACTTGATCTATCAAGACCGAGACAAACCCTCAACAACAAAGGAATCCCTCTGAAGCCAAAAATGAGCTTTGATACCACATGTAAGTTTTAAACCTGCGAAGTAAAGCAATGAATATAGATTCTTAACCAAGACAAAAATTAATCAATGGCTCATACACAGAGTACACAGAGATTTTATACTGGAAACCCTCAACCAGGAAAACCTTTCTTATTTTTATTATTATCGAATTTCACCATACAATATATACAATGTTTTTAGGTATTTCGTAGATACAAAAACCCTAATCCCTTAATCTGGGATTAATTACCAAAACCCTAAGCCCTTAATCTGGGATCGTCAGATGCAGTTATCGTATCTGATGCGCCCACACACACACATGCAAAGAATATAACACATATACCCAACAATGGCTACTCATATTCGCAAGAAGATGATTACAATGAGGATCTAAAGGAATTTTTACAATAAACAGGAATTCCCAAAACCCTAGACATCCAAAAACCTAACCCTAGGAGATGAAACACCAAAAGTCATGTGGGCCCCATTTGGGTAAGTTAGTACATTAATTTCTCGGAGTCGTAACTTTTGCATACGATATCCGTTTTAGGCATATGATATCCCATTGGAAAGGTATCGTCGAGGAGATTCATTTTGAAGCCTCACTCTTGCCTTTGACTATGATTGAGTGGGGTACATCCCAAAAAACCTTCATTTAGGCCTTCAATATGGCCCCAGAAGTTAAAACTGCTAAAAATAGTAAATTGTCAAAATTGCCAGAAAACTATTTTGATCCAGTTGGAAAAGGTGGGTGGCCACCGATATCCACCTAGATCAATCATCCCTCATGAGGAAGAAATGGTATCCATTGCGTTCAGTTCCTGGGGGGGAGGGAAAAGCGTTTGCTGAATCTGCATCTTGGTGAGTTGCTTGCCTTGATGGAGATGTCGCGCTGCTCAGTTTGTGGAAGTCTATCACGAACCTATTGAGGCTGAGGTTGTTCAAAAAGTCAAGATACATGAGAGGACAATGTGCAGAAGGAGTCTTTGCACTTTGATGCATCCTTGATGACCTGTTTCTGTTGGATAGAAGGTTCTTGGGGCGAGGATGTAGTGGTTGCAGTGTCTTTTTGTTCTTCTTTTGAACAGATTGTGAAGAAGCTAAATTTTGCATTATGAGATACTACCTTGGGGAACTTTTTAGGTGGAACAATAGTTGGAACTACCTCTGTTATTCTGTAGAGACGACCCCCCAAAGTAACAATGACACTACGGGGTCGAGACTCATAAACAACATGGTTCTTCCACATATATGGCTGGCACAAGAGAACATCACAGACATCCAGTGGGGAAAAATAACATAATACCTCATCCTTGAAGGGCTGGATGTCATATGACAATCGACATTGATGGTTGACATGGAGATCTCATCCTTGGCGAAGCCACCCGATGTTGTATGGTTGCAGGTGTGGTGTTGTTGACAATCCCAATTGTTTGATGACCTCTGCTGAGATGAGGTTCTTATGGCTTCCATTATCAACAATAAAATGCAGCGGGGTCCCCTTCACCCACATTTGTGAATGAAAAAGGCCTTCCCCCTCCTCGGGATCTGTTGGTTCTTCTAGTTGAATTACTGCGGTCGTAACAATAGTAGTGGGATCTGCATCAATGATCTGTCATTTACCAGTATTTTCAAAATCAGATTCAGAATCAAGGTTTGGCTCCTTGTCTTTGATCTTGACCACCAATGATTGTTTTGAGCAACATTCATCGGTGTTGTGCCAAGGGCGTTTGTGGAAATCACACCATTTTTTGGTATCCTTCTTCTTCTTCCCGCGACCCTTCTTTTCCTGTGGCTTAGACTGGTTTTTAGGAAGCTATTTGTTAGGGTCGCATTTATCATACTTTGGATGTTGTGGGTTTGCAGACCCAAAATCTTGTTTGTTCTGGTGCTTAACTTTCTGCCCAATTTTAACAATATATTGATAAGCATCACTGAGTGATGAGATGTCCAGAAAATCCATTTTAGTTTGGATGTATTTGTGTAGAGCCTCATGATATTTCAGAGTCTTTGATACCCATCTTGGTGCGTAATGTATGGAAGGTATTAGTGAACTATGAAACTTCTTGGCCCCTGTCTTTCCGCAGTGTGGTCCATCTCATGTACTGGTCCCATAGTTTCCAATAGGGTAATACTGTTCCGTTACCGCATCCACAAAAAAATCCCAAGTGGGCTCACTCCCATATATTCTAGACTCCTCTGTGGAACTTTTCTCCCAGTAATTTTCCCACCAATGTTTGGCATGAGGGAGAGTGGAGGTGATCTTTTCTTTGTCGAAAAAATTGTGAACAGAGAAATAACCTTCTAGCAGAGTTAACCATTTTTCTAGAGCTTCTGCATCTATCTTTCCTACAAATAAAAGAATATCAAAATTAACTTGTACCTTAAAAGACAAGGTGCCTCCAAAGTGGCCGCTTGATGAAGATGTGCCTACTACTATTGGCTGGTGTTGAAGGATGTGGGAAATATTCTCCATCATTTCGTCCCTCTGTCGCGTGAGAGATTGCTCAAGCAACAGATTGATAGGATCATCTACTCCATCATTTTTATTTTCTTCCGCCATTGAGGGTTTATTGGGTGTGCGAGAGAGATTGTATTCAAGAGAGACAAGCTTGATATCCTACTTGCTATACTTGGACCTCATCGGGGACATGCACTGAAAAACGATCAAGAGCAACCTATTCTGATACCACGGATCTGGATTATGTTCAACACCAAATGAGAGCGGAGATATAATAAAGAAATGCACAGAGATATCGCATATATTCAATAATATAATAGAAATGTATTAGACATGCAACCATAAACATAGATTAACAGTAATGCATGATTTCTATTAATGAAATAAATGTACAGAGACTGTAAAAATACAGAGTCAAAGACTCGCTAGAATGGTGGCAGCGTATCTCTCAGAAGAGATGTGACAGCTATTTGCATTCGCAAAAAGACAATTACAATGAGGCTCTAAAGGCCTCTTTACAATAAAAAGGAATGCCAAAAACCCTATACATCCAAAAACCTAACCCTAGGAGATGAAGCGCCAAAAGTCATGTGGGCCCCGTTTGGTTAAGTTAGTACATTAACTTCCCGAGGTCGTAACTTTTGCATACGATCTTTGTTTTAGGCATATGATAGCCCGTTGGCTAAGTATCTTTGAGGAGATTCATTTTTGGGCCTCAATCATGCCTTTTACTATCATTGAATTGGGTCAATCCTGAAAAACCTTCATTTAGGCCCTCAAAATGGCCCTGGAAGTTAAAACTGCTAAAAATAGTAAATTGCCAAAATTGCCAGAAAACTGTTTTGAGCCAGTTGGAAAAGGTGGGTGGCCACCGATATCCACCTGGATCACTGGGACATGTGGTATTAGAGAAACATAGTTTAATTTATGTAGTTCAGAGGAGATACTTTGATACCATGTGGTATCAGAGACACAGAGTTTAATTTATGTAGGTCAGTGGAGATACTCTAATACCAGGTGGTATCATAGCACAATTTTTATCTGTAGATAGAAGGAAAAGGAAGAGAAGGTGAAGAGAGAGTATTGATGCACTGTGTGAAGGATTGTTTCAAGTGTGAAACAGTCAGCAGATAATCAGGTGGGCTGGAGGAGAAGCTGGAGATACTCTCAGTTGCGGAGTAGATAACAAAAAGCCAAGTGGGATGAAGGCAAATAAGATGGCTATTGAAGGCCATAAGTGTGGTCAAGGAGAAGACCACCAGTAGAAATACAAGGTAGAAATGGACAAAGAGATCAGAGAGATTAGAGCAGAGATGGACAGGATAGCACTGAAGATGCAGTAGCAGTCCCAGGTACATTAGAGGTACGAGTGGCCTCTGAAAAGGAAAGCAAAGTGGCATGTTCAGAAGTTTTTGTCCAGAAGACAACAACATCAGTTGAGGACGTGGATGAGGCATGTTGAAAACCTCAGTGACACAAAAGAGAGAGTGTTTTTCATTTTCGAACCAGAGGTTGGAGAAAACGTTAGTAATGAGGACAAGAGATCAAGAAGAGATATCGTATACTGCCAGGAGGGCAGTGATGAAATTTCAAATTTCCAGGTGGCTAATGAGCTAAGATCAATGGAGGATCTCATCAAATGCGAGGAGGGAAGTGATGAACTTTCAAATTTCTAGGTGGGAAATGAAATGAAACCAATCGATCTCATAAATTGCCAGGAGGGCAGAGGAGAAATTCCAATTTGCCAGGTAGGCAAGGGAGAAGAGAGGAACTCAGGTAAGAATTTAGATCAGCAAGGTGTGTTGATGGAGGAGGATTAGAGGAATATTCTGATCATTGGGGGAATTGAGATATTCCTACCAGGCAACCTAGTTGAGACTAGAGCATGTGTTGCAGGTGTAGAAATAGAAGGACAACCAATAGAGACTGTCAAAGAGGAGGAGGAAAAGGAGAAGACACTAATGATTTCCCCAGCAAAAGAAGAAGAGCATTTAGAAAAATTGCTCAAAAGTTTCAGCCGGGAAGATGAACAGGAGATGACTGCAACACCGGAGACTGCAGCTGAAGAGGAAGCAAACATCATAGACTTTACTAATATGTGTGAGGAATTGGAATCCCTGGAGAGAAGGGTGATAGTCCAAAACATGCGCATCCAATAGGCTAATTTAGAAATAGATGGAGGAGCATACCAACCTTCGGAGGAGCTGGAGGAAGCTGGAGTTGAACCAACACAAGAGGAGCTAAAAAAAGAAAATTTATTAGAGGAGGAAGTTGAGAAGCAGCTCGGTGCTAAGACTACGGAACTGGAGTTTGCAGCAAGGTGGAAGGATAATTCCAGAGAAGAAGAAGACATCATTGGGGATCGATATGATCTGTCCTTTCATCAGCATAAGGATGAAATGCAGCAGGCCAGTCTGCATGAAAGAAGAAAGCCATTGGAAAAACTGGACAAAGAGATAGAGGAGGTAAGGAGGTTGATGTTGAGGTCAGCACAAGAAGAAATCATCAAGGAGAAGCTTAGTAGAGGAGAAATTTCCATAGTAGAAAGGTAGCAGCAACAACCGCAAAGAAGAGGAGCAAGAGGACAGGAGCCCCTCTTTTGTAAAAGATCTTTGTATCGAATTTCAGTAGGGAGAGAAGAAAGGAAGGAAGGAAGGAAGTTAAGGGAGGAGAGAGTTGAGACTCTGTTGCAATCAGAGCTTGTACACATTGTAAACATGCATTCAGATTAATAGAAAGAGTAGCTTTTCCTTCCTATGAGTTTTCTGAGTGTTCATGTGTTCTATCAATGTTATTTGTGTGTTTATTTATGTTGTAGATGTATGACAGGTTTCCATTTGCAAGGATAGACAAAATTCTCTGTCTGTGATTTTGTTTGATTACTTTTGGGTTGTTTAGGCTAAATGCATGGAGTGTATGACAAAGTGTTGGAAACTCAGTGAGCCAACCCAAGGAGTGTGTATTTGGACTTATCTTCGATTTTAGAGGAGAACGTGCTAGGAGGGCACACCAGAATAGTTTTGAAAATTAGAAGGAGCCTCGGAGTTACTGAATACTCTGAAGGAAAATCTATGCAGGAGTAATCATAGAATAGAGATATTGAGGACTCTGTAGAGCTCTTTCAGGTGGGAATTGAGCAATTACAAGGTGTGCACAAGTGAACTCTGTTTCAAGTTCTGAGAAGAGGAGTGTCAAGGCAAGGACACCCATAGATTTGTTGAATACTTTGTAAGCTCCACAAGTGTGCATTGAGTGGATGCAAGGAGTGTATCACTGACCCTGAGAAAGATGAGGAGTATGTATGAAGACATGTTCAGGGAGTGCACCAGACCAACACTTAGATTAAGTGTTGAAATAAGCTATTTGAAGGACAATAAAGTGAAAGGAGTGCATGAGGGAGTCGAACTTGTCTAAGTTCGAAATCTCAGGAGGAAGAGTGTCAAGTTGTCAGGAGGTCACCAGAGAAACCTTCTAAGGAAGTGGAAGGGCCGAGCCCCTTTGAAATTATGAGTAAGTCCCAAAGCTCAAAAGAGATTGTGCAAGGAGTGCGCAAGATTCAAACTTATTCCAAGTCACAAATCTCAGGAGGAGAAACGTAGATGAGACCCAAGTGGTCGGGCTCACAAGAGAAATATCAGAGGCCAAAAAACCTTTGAACGCTTATAAATTTTCCCAATTTCAAGAGAAAGTGAAAGCTCAGGAGGAGGAGCAACAACAGTTGTTGAATTGAGCTACAAAAGGAGAAATTTGGACCATCAAAACCCACATCTAGACAATAGAGGAGCACACAGAGGAGGAGAGCAGATCCCATCCATCGGATCTTGGTGTGAAGGACCAACAACCATTGGATCCAGGTAAGGTGCACGCACCTTAATATTTTCAAAGTGCACAGGAGAACGAGATAGCCAAAGTACCGAAGTCCCAAAGCAGATCAAGATTATCCATCGTCTAGAGAGATAGGTGGTGACAGATCTAAGACTCCGAAGTGGAAGTACTCCAGGAGTTCTCGGACAAACAGAGTGTGAAATCGCCAAAGCTCCGAAGAGAGAATTAGATGTTGGTCATCGATCGCCTGGAGGCACGTGGCGTTAGATCGTGGAATCTGGAAGGAAGCACTTTGGAAGAAATGGGGTACAGAAGGTGAAAGTACTCTCGAAGAGTAGGGAGCTATAGGAGATCTGGACCGTCGGATTTGGGTCCAGGACAAAAGAGAGTGCACAAGAGAAAATCAGATCCTAGGCATCGAATCTGGTGTGAGAACAGATCTGGCCCATAGATCCAGAGGTGGATACATGGTAGCAGATCGGAGAGTCCGCGAGAACAAACATCGGAAGAATTATAAGGAGAAAGGGATAAATTTCACGAAGTCATGAAAGGTAGAGAAGATTTGGACCGTTGATCTAGAATACACGTGGAAACGATTTGTGGGGTGCGGAAGAAGACCATTCAAAGGAAGGTAAGGGTGGAGTAAGCTAACCATCTGAAGCATAGAGTAGCGGAGAGAATAAGAGTCATTGATATGGAGAGGGACACGCGTCGATAGATTGCGCGATCCAAGAGCATACAACCGAGAAAAAGCCGAGAAAATTAAGAGTCATTGGTCGCATGGACACATGGCGAGGATGTGCGTGTTTCGGAGTTCAGAACTCTGAAAGTTTGAAAGGGAGGTACTACAAAGATAGTCGAAGGTCCGAATCCCTTGGACAAGTTTGAGTCATCTGTTGCTCGATAGATCTCGATCATCCATTCAATGGACACTTATGAGTTAGAGAAGGGTTTGAATGTTTGAAGAGTCAAGACTCGCGAAGCCGAAGACGCGAGGTCATCATAGTTTTCCATTAAGACAGGGCATGTGGCACTAGATCAACACTTCGTTGATTCGCCAGTTGGGAGGGACAGAGGTAGGAGAAGTGAAGACTCGCGAAGTCCAAATTCGCGAGGTCATCAGGGTGGTCCATGAAGGAGGACACTTGGAAGAATATCTACTAGTCCGGAGACTTAGCACTTTAGAGGTTTTATGGAGAATTGTTTCAAAATTTCTCGAAGCGTCGGAGCCCAAAGAATTGAGGGTCTTTGATGTAAGAACCTAATTTAACAAAGCCTAAATTTTTTTTTGTAAATCTAAACAATTAAGATTATTTCAACATATAAGCAATAAGCAATTTCATTATTTAGCATTTAAGCAGCATAAATTTAAATTTATGAACAACATGCTAATAAATTTAAATAACCATCGCATATTCATGAGAATGCATAAATAAAAATACCTCTGTCTGATGCTAAATTCTCGACCTATGGTTGTCCTCTCTACTGCTCTGCCCATACTCTACCCAAAACTAAATCTTCCTCCCTTCCAGCTAGAAACAGAGCCTGTCTGGCTCCCTAGCTCCAGGATTCCGTGAGGATTTCTGGCCCCCGAGCCCAAAACTCCCAGCAACCTGGTGCACCCCTGTAACAATCCACCCAAACTCCAAAACAAGAAAAATATCCCACAGAAAATACAGTCCTCCCTTGCAATAATGCTCCTCTCCCCCAAAATTTCATAATGACTCCCAAAGGCCTCTATCCAATCATATCCCCCCATTCATCGCCTCCTCCTTCATTTAATGCCACCCACCTTATCCCCCTCCCCCCCATTTATTACCTTATCCCTCCATTTACTACCCTATCCCCTGTCATACGTAAAGCCTTATAATAAGAAATTAAAGTTATTAAGCCTTGAATTTTGTATCGAAACCTTAAATGTGTTGATTAATCAATTATTAAACAATTAATAAATAAATAAATAATTAATATTATTAATAAATAATCTTTATTTAACTAATACACACTAGGACAGTTAATTATTTAATTAACTACACTTGATAAACTCTATGCAACTATTTAACTAGGGTTGTTACATACACCCACCCTTTAGGAAACTTTGTCCTGAAATTAAGGTATTTTTATGATACAAGGGAAAAGAAACATGGTTCACATGTTCATAACAAATAACCATCATTATTAGTAAGTAAGCCAAAAAACTCATTCATACTAGTGTACATGCGCAAGAAATGCATGTGTAACTAGTACATACAAGTCTCGTTCATGTACTAATATCAATAACTATCATCTCTATAGTAATTTCCTCATGCATCCAATCCATTCAAGAGGACTATTCATTTTATAAAAGACAATAAATCAATCAAATGTTTGAGAAATCCTTTAATTTCAATTATCTAGCTCAACAACGTTATTTAGACAATTTTAATTTAGTTACATAATTATGAATATTCATATATATATTAATATATATATATATATATATATATATTCTTTTCAAAAGGAAAAACAATTAATTCCACCACAAGACAAATCTCCATACACTCTCAACTATTTCTATTCATCCTTCCTCCATAACTTACTTCCATGTTCCATTCCTATCCTTCCTTTGCTGGACTATCTTAAAGCGTCAACTATATTGACCTAACTCCAAATAGAACCCGTAAGAAGAAGTGTCACTATCTTGACCAAGCTTCCCTAGCAGGCAACTGACAGTTATCATCACACATCTAGGGGAGCGTGAGCTAACATCATCCTCCCATGACTTCAGGTTTCAGAGGATACATGGTGGGAAATGCCTCCACCCCTCCTAACAGAATTAGGGTCCACACTCTACAATGGAATATACAGTGGCACCATGTTGTTGGGAGTTTTTTCATCGTCTATTCAGTTTTGGGCAATCTCACCACCTGGAATCCTGCACTGGTCCACATATCATAGCAATGCATCCAAACCAATATAATTTCACATACAAATATTCATACCATAATGTTTCTCGGCTAGTGGTCATGACATCCACTTTGATCAACATTATCCCTTGGCTATTTCATAGCCCATAACCTGCAGATTAGTCTGTAACACAAACTCATACATTTCTTTGCATTGTCATCATGTAATTGCATACAATCATAATTTCAATTCGGTTTCCGCGCACCAACAACTTTAACATCAAAGTTTTCAAGTTAGAAATAGATCACATAATATCCCATAATTCAATTAATAACACCCATTCATAAAATTATCATTTACATAATAGATTGCATCATATCCAACATCATCAATAACATTTAAACATTCATAAAAATTACATTCTCACAATATATCACATCATATCCATCAATATCCAAATACATTTAAACATTCATAAAGATTCATACGTCTTAAAAGTTCAAGGGTATCATTTAATAGTTTCACTTGTGAATAGAAAAATAAAAGTGTGTAGGCCTCAGGTAATCCTAGATGTCTAAGTCAAAAGGTGGTGTTACATACACACAACCTTCGAGAAACATATTCTCGAGGTGGTCAAAAAAGTGAGGGATAGTCTCGTCGTAGTGTCTCGGCGTCTTCCCAAGTAGCAGATCCTGGACTATACTTGTCCCATTGGACCTTAACTTGGTATACCAGATGGTTCCTGAGTTGTCGAACTCTACGGTCCAATATGCATAACGGTTCTACCGTGAGAGTTCCCACGTCCGATACCTGCAATTCCTTCCAATTTAGTTTATGCGATTCATTAGCAACATAATGACGTAAATCAGATACATGAAAAACATTATGAGTTTTATGCAAGTGGGGTGGCAGTACAAGACGATAGGAAATGGGTCCAATTTTCTCTTGGATTCTGAACGGTCCTATAAATCGAGGTGAAAACTTTGTCCCCTTCCTGAATCATATGGAACTCTTATTAGGCATGATACGAATGAAAACCTGGTCTCCCACTTCATAACTTTGGTCGATCTTGTGTGCATTCGCATAACTTTTTTTCCTATCCTGTGCTTCCTTTAGTCTCTGCCTAATTTGAATCACTTGTTCCTCCATATATTGAATCAATTATAGCCCAACTGTTACTCGATCTTCTAATATTTCCCAACTCAATGGTGTTCTGCATGGCCTTCCATACAAAGCTTCATAGGGTGGCATTCCGATGGAGATATGAAAACTGTTATTGTAGGAAAACTCTACCAAAGGTAGGTACTTTTCCCACTGGGTTTGATTATCCATAACATACATCCTAAGCATGTCTTCCATGACTTGATTTACTCTCTCAGTTTTCCCATCAGTTTCAGGATGATAAGTTGTGCTTAAGTTCAACTGATTCCCCAATGTTGACTGCAAACTTGTCCAAAACCTAGAAGTGAATATGGAGTCTCTATCTAAAATGATCTTCTTAGGTATCCCGTGCAAACGGATAACCTCACTTACAAACACACGTGCCACATTAGTGACATCGTAAATGTCTCTAACCAGAATAAAATGAGCACTCTTGGTTAACTTATCAACTATTACAAGAATTTCATTGTGTCTATGAGATGTGAGCAGAAACCCCACAACAAAATCCATAGACATGACTTCCCACTTGGACATAGGAACATCATGTGGTTGTAGGAGGCCTGCTGGGTGATGGTGGTTGGCTTTCACTTGTTGACACTCTAGGCACTTGGCGATGAAATGGACTACATCATGCTTCATTCCTACTTAGAAGAAAATATCCCTTATGTCTGCGTACATCTTCTTCACACTGGGATGCACACAATAAAGTTCTCTATGGGCTTCCTTCAGTATGATGCTTCGAATATCCCCATCTTCAGGGATGTACATCCTTCCCTGATATCTCAATAGTCCGTTTGCCTCCAAACTATATGCTTCATATTTTGACTTTAATTGTTTCCCTCTCTGGAGGTTTGAAGTAACCTTTAAATACCAACTATCTCCTTGGAGTTTCATCAACACATGTTCCCTCAGATTGACCTTTAAGGGTACCAAGGAGAAGACAGGTGGTCTCCTACTCAAGGCATCTGCGACCACATTTTCCTTTCCCTTGATGTATGAAATACCAAAATTGTACTCACTCATAAACTCACTCCATCGCCTTTGCCTGGAATTCAGATCCCTTTGAGTGAAGAGATATTTTAAACTTTGATGGTCCGTTTTGAGCTCAATGTTTTGCCCCACAAGATAGTGCATCCAAAGTTTCAGAGCTAGCATTACAACTGCCAACTCTAAATCATGAGTTGCATATAGATCTTCATGTTTCTTCAATTTCCTTGATGCATAGGCTATGACTCCTCCATCCTGGATTAGCACAGCCCCCAACCCTTGCTTCGAGGCATCCATGCAGACTGTGAAGTCCTTTCCCATATCCAACACTCGTAGAATTGGAACACTAGTTAGTAACCTCTTAAGTTCAATGAATTCACTATCACATTCTTCTGTCCATTCATACCTGACCCCCTTGCACTGCAAAGTGGTGATGGGTTTCGCTATTTTTGAGAATCCTTCCACAAATCTCCGATAATAACCAGCTAGCCCCATGAAGCTTCTCACCTCATGGGAATTTTTCGGCACTGGCCACTCCATAATGGCCTTTACCTTTTCTGGGTCCATAGAGATTCTTTCACTAGAAATGATATGACCTAAATAGTGGATCTCTTTCTGAAATAAGGAACACTTCGACAACTTCCCATACAATTTGTTCTCTCTAAGGCAAGATAACACCACTCGTAAGTGTTCCTCATGCTCTCTTTTGTTTTTGGAATAGATGAGGATTTCATCTAGAAATACTTGTACAAAACGGTCTAAGTACTTTTGGAATACTCTGTTCATGAGGCTCATGAATACTGTTGATGCGTTGGTCAATCCAAAAGGTACTACAATGAACTCGTAATGTCCAAACCGGGTTTGAAAGGCAGTTTTAGGAATATCTCCTTCCTTAATACTTAACTGGTGATACCCTAATCGCAAATCGATCTTTGAGAATACCGTTGCTCCTTTCATCTGATCGAAGAGGTCATCTATCTGTGACATTTCGTACCTATTTTTCACTGTAGCACGGTTCAAGTCCCTATAGTCTATACACAATCGTAAGGAACCATCCTTCTTCTTTACAAAAATTACTGGTGCACCCCAAGGTGAGACACTGGGCCTTATTAGCCCTAAGTCCAGTAAATCTTTCAACTGCATTTGCAACTCACAAATTTCTAGCACTGTCATCCGATATAGAGTCTTGGAAATTGGTTCTACACCAGGTTTTATCTCAATAGTAAAATCAAGCTCCCTCTCAGGAGGTAACCCTGGTAACTCGTTCAGAAAAACATCCTTAAATTTTGACAATACCGGGTATTGATCCAATGAGGGTCCCTTCCTTTCGTTCACTGCTTCCACTACATATAGTCGACACCCTTGCCTCAAGAATCACTTAATCTTCATAGTTGAGATAAAGCGTAATGACACCTTTCTCTCTACTGGTCTTCCTTCATCGTTGACACAAAGCACCCTTTTTGTGAAACAATCTACCAAAGCTCGATGGGCTTCTAACCAATCCATTCCAATGATTAGGTCATACGCCCCGAGAGTAGTGACGTATACCTTCAACCTGGTAGTACACACTCCCAACTCTACTATACAATTATCAACGCTCGGTCCTAGCGCTTTTTTTTCCCCGAAGCCATCTCGACTTGTTTAAAGTCATCGTGCTCGTAGGCTTCCATCCCACTCTTTTCTAATGATGAAGATGAAATGAAACTATATGTAGCACAAGAATCAAACAAAATCTTTACATTGATATGATTTAGCATACCTGATGAATCAACCACTATGGATTGATGTTCAACCTAGCGATTATTAACTGTTGCGTAAATATGGTGGCTACTACTTGCTCTTCCCATCAGGGCCTTTCCTTCTCTATGCACAAATCCTGATTGTAACTCTGGGCAGTCATGTTGGTATTGGGGTCCTTCGCACCCCCAATAGGTAACACGGGATTGAACCTGCACAGTGTTATGTGACTGTCTCTGAAATGAGTTCCTTCCCCTGGAACCCCTGCCCCTACTAGCTGCTCCCTGAGATGATCGTGGACCTGCCTGCGTCATTGGTGATGAATGAGATGCTGCACTCACTGACATTGAAATCCCTACAACTACTATCCTTGGTGCAAATCTATTACCATATGGAGGTGGCTTGGCCCCTCCCCTGGGAAATGTCCTAGGGGTCTTCCCTATGAATCATGGACGATGCAGAAAAGGTCGATCTTGTACCTCTAGTTAAGTTCATGTGTTCCTCCACATAACGTGCATTTTCCACAGCTTCCGCTACTAAAGACATTTTCCACATCCACACCATAGGCTTATCTTAGGGTTTAGCCCATAGACGAAGCGTTCTTCCTATCGTTTCTCATTATCCATGTACGAGACATATTTGACCAATTCCATAAACCTAATCTCATATTCTTCTATGGTTTTGTTTCCCTGTATTAAGGCATGAAATGCACCTACTTATTGTTCCTCATAGTAAGTTGGTAGATATTTTCTTTGGAACCTCTCCTCGAAAAGTTCCCAAGATGCGGTGTCCAGGGTAAGATGCAGTTGCCTTTCCAAGTTTCCCCACCAGTTCAAGGAACTATCTCTCAACTGGAAAATTTCTATCTTCTCCTTTGAAGTGGATGCATAGTCCCTTAAGGAAAAACATCTTGTCATGCCTTCCAACCATGCTTCTGCACATTCAATGGTACGATCCCCAACAAACTCCAGAAGTTTGATCTTCTGCAGTTCTCTAGTGATGTCTTTAGGTGGATGTTCTCCCCATGAATCCCTCGACGCTTCTGGATTAGCCATTCCAGATTGTGGGGGCTCCACTTCGATCCCCGTCAGTATCATTTATGGCCTCCAAAGAACGCAATATGAGAGCTAGTTCAGGCGATGGTGGTGGCAGCACTAGAGGTCCTTGCGACTATGCCCATCTGCCTCGATTTCCTCAAGTCCTAACCATCTGTATGCTTTAACCTGCATCAACCAAGGTTGTCAGGGTGAGTTCAAGGACGTTTCATAATTGCGCAACTTAAACTAGATAACGTGGTTAGGTGTAAGTTTTAATTTACTTGTCTGTAAACAGACGTTACTCTCTTTAGGGGAGGTGGCTAGGTTAGGGTTAAGCGTCTAAGCTTGGTGTCACTGCCTAAGAAAACTACTGACTCCCTTGCTTGGTAGTTATGCTAGCATTGTACCCCTCTCGCATATTCCTCGAACTTACCTTCCTAGCACGTATGCAATCTCCTTCCCACTTATCCTAGTCTAAGTCCTTAAACCTTCAATTTAAAACTAATTAATCACTTTAATTAGTTTAAATATGAATCATAAAATTAAATATAATTTAAACATTAATTACTAATGATTAATTATTTTTAATTAATCCTATTAATTATACTAATAAAATATACTCACCTACCTTGATTAATCCTTATCTTATAACATAAATATTTAATTTTAATATTTAAAACTTATAATATTTTTAAATCATTAAAGTTTAAGAAATTTTTAAACTAAATCTAAACAATCTAATTAATTTTTATTTTTATTTATTTTTCTTTTAATTATATAAAAAAAAATTAATAATTATAAATAAATAAAAAGATAAACAAATTAAATAATATATATATATAATAATTTACGATAATCAATAAATAAATAAAAAATAACTAAAATAAAAAAATATATAAATTAAATAAATAATTTAAAAACAATTTTTTTTAAATAACTAAAGGGCAGGAACACATGAAGCCCACGTGCCCTGCCCTCGTTTCCTCCGGCTCTCCATACCTAAACTGTAAACTATCCCCTAACCCTAAACACTCTTTTTCTTGCCGCCTTCAGACTCTTGTCGATACGTCTACCTTCAGACTTCGTTCAACATTGTGCTCGTCTCTCTATCTGGTGGTTCCTTTTAGTCAGTGGGGAAGACGCCTGGTAATATATTCCAAGACTGACCATCATTTAGATGACTGGAATTGCAAAATGCGGCCATTGAAACGAAATTCGACCAGTGACGGTTGGTTAGGGTTTAAATATGGTTTTTCCTTACTTGAGTGGCAAACCGGACTGCCCTGCCTTTGAGGCATGTGGAGGTGAACTAATATGTTTTCCTGGGTGATGAATATGCATTGTGTATAAAGGTGCAGATTTGTGGGCTCCTCCCTTGGCTTGGCGTTTGGTTTTGTCTTGAATGCTCGATGATTAAGCTCAAATTATTTTTCTTACTTTTATTTTTATTATTTAATGGCGTTTGGTTACCTGGGTCTCTGGCTTTGGTCACTGGCTTGTATTTGTTTTTGTGTTGGTATGTAGTGCACCTCGTCTTGCCTCCTTGGGCTGCTCCTTTGTGTGGCTCGCGCGTGGTTTGATTTGGCGGTTGTGCACTGGCTTTGACTCAATAATTTTGGCACTACAGTCGACTAGACCATCTCGATGCTCTCCGACTACATTGTAGACGGGGCAGCGAGTGGTGTTGCAGGATGCGCAGTGCACGAGACTTAGTACTCCTCCTCGTGGTTTGATTTGGCGTTTGTGAATTGGGTTTGTGTATTGTTGTTAAATAAAAATTTGGTGGGGCAACGAGTGGTGTTGCAGGACACGCAGTGCATAGTGACCCATGGGCTCCTTCGTGGCTTGGCCTTGGTCCTGACCTTGACCTGCATATTGTTGTCAATCCTATGGTCATATTTGGTATGTGCAAAGGTTAGGATAGCTCGGGAGCTTGGAGCTTTCCCTCGGGCCCAAAATTTTTTTTTAACCTATGATGTTGCGTGGCTCATGGTAAATGATTATGAATGCTGACATGTGTTATTGATGTAGGTCTCGGGCGCTAACAAGAAAAAAAAATGGGCCCAAGGCTCCCAATGTTTCTTTATTTCTTTTTTGGGGGGGGGTTTATTCTT
>ML796755.1:118166-148377 GCA_009831015.1 Picea engelmannii
ATTAAAGTTATTAAGCCTTCAATTCTGTATCCAAACCTTAAATGTGTTGATTAATCAATTATTAATCAATTAATAATTAATTAATTAATATTATTAATAAATAATCTTTATTTAACTAATACACACTAGGACAGTTAATTATTTAATTAACTATACTTGATAAACCCTATGCAACTATTTAACTAGGGTTGTTACAGTTGATCCCAAAGAAAAAGTGTGGATCGTTGATCTGCGAAGGGATGCGTGGAGGACAGAGGTTCACTCCATTGGATAGCCACTTTGGAGGATTCATGGGGCCTGTATGCAGATTCGGTCGAAGCCCAGAATCTGGAGCACCCAGGAGATTAAGCCCCGGGTCATAGCTCAAGGTCTCATGGAGAGAGGACCTAGCAGAAGGAGCTAGGGTTCGTTAGTCAAAATTGAAAAGGAGAACAGGGGCTTAGCAAGATCCCACAAGTTACATAAAACATACACCTTAAGGAGATAGGGCTCGTGTAAAATCAATTTGGGGTTCCAACAGGAGCCCAAAGAGTTGATCTAGCTCAGTGTTTTGAACGATCCAAGATCGGGAGGTCGAGCAGCCCCAGGAGAGAAGGGGGGTCTGCGACACTCACCCTATCATATGTCATATATATAGTTGAACATAAATATCCTTGCTTATAGTTTCCTCTTTTCATTTCTTGCATTCTTTTTCAACCTTTGTCCCTTCCTAAAGAATGCATTATCAAATAGAACTTACGCTTGTTTATCCATTTTTTTTACATGTTGTTTCACATAGTCTGTTTTGAAAACCATGGAAACATCAACTAAAAAAATGTTTCATCCAGAAAACACACCCCCCATCTTATGGACTATTTACATCTACATAGAAGACAATTCCAAATCAAAGTTATCCATCCAGTAAGGGGTAATCTTTCTAGATCCGAACTAAAAGAAGAGCTTGCACACAAATAAAATGTTTCATATAGATAAAAGATATTCATCAATGGATTCAAAACAAATGGTCAATTCTCTAAAGGTTTCAAAATAATATAAGACAACATAACAGATGCATTGAAACACAAACCAAAACAATATTTAGTTCAAAATAGTATTAAAAGTTGTAGTGACAAGAATATCAAAGAAAACGAAACTAGACCTAAAAACAAAACTCTAGTAAAATTAAGAAACAAAAACAAAAATAAACACTCAAATTCCCCATTTCATTTCAAACATATTCTACCTCCACACTTATTATATAACTTTTTTTTCCAAAAAAATGTATCATGATAACATTAGGGAGTATAAAATCTCCGACATGTTTTCTTTCTACCTAATTTATACTTGCTTTATATATAGTATCAATTACTTTTAATCATGCTTTGTTTTTTACCTACTCCATACTTGTATACGTATTTTTGGAGAGTAATATATATTATGAAAATGTTAAGTATTTGTTAATTTTTATTATTTTTTATTTCTATTAAACTAAAATATTTTCTATATGTGATGTGTTTATATTTAAATTTATTTTTTGTTTTCAAGTTCTACTTTCATTTTGAAGAAAACAAATAAAACACTAAAACACTTCATAGTAGACAATAAAACAATTCATAAAATAAGGTATTTTTTTTTAGAGTTATACTTCAATTTTATTTTAATATAAATCTTATTTTTCAATAATTATTTTTTTGACTTACAATTAAAAAATATCTTAATTGTTTTTATGAATAACCATTTTTTTTTTTTAATTTTTCCTATAAATGACAAACAAATTTATGATAAAACATATATATTTAGTTTTGTAATTGCGTAAACTTTTCTACTTTATTTTACAAAACATATCGCCTATTTTCATCTCTCCAAATAATATCATAAAACTAATAAAACATTCTCATAAAAATTAATCTATATAATATATTTTATATTTTACTGACTAAATTATGTAACAATAAGAATCTTACATATATATTTTTTAAAACTTTTTTGATTTTAAAAAATAGTTTCTCATTTATCCATTTATTTTATGTGTACTAGATACTATATATTAATTATAAAAACAATTTCATACATTTCTAAATTAGAATGTCATTGCATATACTATATGCTAACCGCACACTATATCATAGTTATTATTTTTTAATACCTACCTATTAACATAACATAATAATATATTACTTTGATTTGCAATATTGTTTAAATACTCAACATAAACATATTTTACTTTATTAATATAGTTTATAATATTATTTAAATAATAAACATTAATTGATTATGTCATTTTAATAAAATAATTTGCAATATTACTTAATTAATAATTATATATGTTAAACCAATTTATGAATTTATGAAACATGTTATTATAATAGTAGATAATAAAATGTTTTAGAATATTATCTCATTGATTTATGGGTTTAATTCATTTAACATATTTATAAATTACTAAAGCTTAATTTTTACTGAAAAATGTTATATAATGATAATGAGATACACAATAAATTCTTTTCTTAGATTCCATTCATATCCATTGTGTATAATTGTCTTTATATTTTGATATGAAAATGTTGTGTGTAGGGAAATTTTGATTTCCAACATATACCTATTATGGGGACAAAAACAAATCAAAATAATGTCATTGATCTTAAGAGAGAATTTTGTTACACAAATTCAAAATGACGAAGAAGGATTTGTGCCTATCCTACAAGTCTAGACATCAAGAAAAGTTCAACAAAAAGATATCTTATTCTCCTTTCTGATGGAAGTGTTGTCATACAAAGCATATTTTCTTCAAGCCTTGTGGACTATTTCACGTTAGAGAAAATTGAAAATGGATCATTGGTTCAAATTGACAACTTCACTTGTAAATCTACCCAATACAACAAGTACACATCTTACACATAAGAAATGAGCATGCTTTGGACTACCGGATATTTTACAAATACCTTATTACTAACTACCATGATTTGGTCTATTTTTCCAGGTTGATTATATTTATCGATATGCAAGTGTTAACTTTAAAAGCATATATTTTCGGCAATCCACACCAACACAAAAATGTTCTCCAATCTTCCATGCCATCAATACAAATAAATGAAACGACTTCAAACATAATCCCTATCAAATATTTGAATGCATACATACACTCATGGATAATAAAAGTTAGAATCATTTTGAAAGGTGACATGCGTAGTTTCACAAATTCCAAGGGGCTTGGGTAAGTCTTCAGCTTTGATGTTATCGACAAAGAAAATATTGATATCCACATTACTTGCTTCAATATGAAAGAAATACAATTCCAACCTTGCATACAAATTGACAAAGTATACATAATCTCTAAATGATTGATCAATCCTATAAACAAATTGGCAAAGTATACATAATCTCTAAATGATTGATCAATCCTGCAAACAAATAATACAACCATTTATAAAATGATTGGGAAATAACTCTAGATAATACCTCGGTCATAGAACCTTTCCTCAAGGATGATCATTTGATTGCAAACCACAACTTCAAATTTACTCATATCAATGAGCTATCATCCCTACCTAACATCTATGTTGTTGATATCCTTGGTGTTGCTATATCTATTAGCCAGTTGACAACCATATTGAGGAAGAATGGCATTGAGACCCAAAATAAAAGCATTGAATTGAAGGAAATGTTTGAATGCAGTGTTGAGCTTACATTATGGGGGCTCTTTTTTAATAAACATGGACTACAACAAAATTCTGCTTCGAATTCCTATCCAATCATTGTTATAAAGGTTGGAACAACAAGTGATTTCAATAGGAGATCAATTAGTACAAATTTTACTTCCCATATTTCCATCAATCCTAACCTCAAATATTCTCGTGATGTAAGAGCTTGGCTTGAAAAAGAATGTGAAACCCTCAAATCTCACTCCTTAAAGACACATGGTGCCTCTGGTGGTCGCCCCTCTGTTTAGAAGTTTGTCATTGACATTGAAAAATAAGGCCTCAACTGAACTAATCAACAACTGTATTTCATTTTGGTCGAGGTAAGAATTGCCTCTATAAATAGATATGATTGTTGGTACAATTCTTTCCTTCTCGTTTTTAACAATCGCCAACATAAGAAAAAAGGTGTTTGCTACTGAAGAGGGTAACTGACATTCTCAGAGATGCAAGAAAAATTTTGATGAATGTGCTTACAGGTACATTTTCCACTTCAAAATAAAGGACCATACAGGGACCACTAATGTTACCACATTCCAAGAAGCAACAAAAAACCTTCTCGACATCCCTGATGGGCAACTATATGTGCTCTCAGAGGAGGAGAAAAATATCAAGACTATAGATATTTTTGGCAACTTGTTATTTAATAAATACATCTTCAAATTGTTAATACATGAAGACACGTTTGGCAATGAAAAACAAGTTCAATCCATTGTTATTATATCAGACAAAATTCACTCCAAGATAGAGAGGAAAAAATATGCCAATAACTGCAAGTTTTCCTACAGACTAATAACTCATATATTTCCTAAATATATCTAGTTTGTTCCAACACATTTTTTTCAAGGAAATGATAAACTATGTCTTCTATGTTTAAATGCCTTGGTGTGATTTAGTTATATAAGAATCAAAGAAACACATGTTAATGATTATCATTATATTTTTATGAAAATCAACAGTTTTAGTATATTCTTAAACTTGGTTTGAAAACTATATTACCATTACTACGTACTATATTGTTCTTATGAAAATAGAGGATTATAAGGTATTTTTATACTTTATATATATTGTATTTTTCTATACACCTCTTGTTTTTTTCTATTGTATTTAAATCATTGTAATGTTTTTTTAATTAATATATATTTTAAATGTATGTTTATTTTTTCAATATATGTATTTTCAAGTATTAAAAATGTCTTTCAAACAAATACTAATATTTATTATAAATCATTCCTTTTCTTTGTACAAAAACATGGTCAACTTGCAATCCAATTATAGAGAAGCTCAAAGATCTATCGGTTCAATTGGATAAATATCATAGTTTCCACAACAAACACCTCGAAAAAACTATGGAAGATGGCCAACAAGTCTATGAAATCATTCAAATCCAAAATATGTTCCCTATAGTTTCGCCTACTCTAAAAGAAATCCATGTTCACGCAACAAAGACCATTATGAAACCAAACAATATTCCATCAACTTCAACAACAAACCCATCTTTACCATATCTAACAACAAATACTAACATCAACATCCCTTTTTTAAATGATTCATTACCTTTTCCAACCTCAACTTCAATGTAATCAACCAAATCAATAGTATTACATCTACCCCAAATGCACTACAAAATGAGAAACCCCGCAAAAAATATGCGCATCGCAAATATGAACAAAATAAACATAGACAACTTTCAAGATCCAAGGAAAAATATCTTTCCACGAAATTCCAAGTTGATCCAATTCAACACCAATATTTTTTCCATATTGCTACAACATTTTGCACAAATGCACTAGTTTTCCAACAAGTTCATGGAATCACCCATACGCAAAATATGCTCTCATCATTTTTACCTTGCCTACCACACATCCATGTTCCCCTTGCAAATACCATTATGCAACCAAACACTATTCCATTAACTTCAACAACAAGCCCATCTTTACCATTTCTAACCTTAAATATTGAAAACAACATCCCTTTCTTCAATAACTCCCATACCTCCTCCAACCTCAACTTCAATGTCACCAACAAAACCAATAGTATTACATTTACACTACACACCCTTGAAAATGAAAAGCGTCGCAAACAACGTGCACATTGAAAAGATGAACAAAATAAGTGTAGGCAAGCTAAAAGATCCAAGGAAAAACAACATTTCATGGAATCCCCAGTTGAGCCTACTCAATACCAATCCCTTGCCCATATTTCTAGAACATGTTGTACTCATATCGATGCCTTTTCCAAAATACATACATGTAATACTTGCATGGAATCTTACCTTGGGATTCGTACAACCATATCATTCAATGGTTTTATTTGTTCTTGTTGTTGCATGGAAAATCATGGCCACCTCTTCAATAATTGGAATAATATGTACCCTAGAGACCAACCCCTCCTCCTGTCAATTCTTACCCAAGTAGAAGAAATGCTCATTGCTCAAGTGAACCCACTATTTCAAGTTAGTCATGCTCGAGGTGGCCAATAAAAATATAGTGGCCACACTGTTAGTTTCCCACAAAACATTAACACAATTTCTATTTATCTCCCATGCCACCTTGAAGGTTTGGAAATTTTGGTTGTTAGAAGGCATGGAATAGAGGGAAAATCATATGTCTGTTATGTGACCAAATCTCATATCATGGAAACACTTCTCTAAAAGATACAACATGATAGATATTACAAAGATGTCCAGCCTGATCGCACCTCAATTGTTGTACTTCCCGTTGTATCTACAAACATCTCTGCTCGACTCCACATCATTTCTACCAATATTTCAAATACATGTCGAGACGACCCAAAATTTACTGAACCCCAATCTTCTTTTTCCTTTATCCTACCCAATATGCATAGAGAAATGATAGAAATCAACAACTTTGTCCAAAATAAAGTTGGCCCTCCATTAAAAATTGTTGACTAGCCATAAACAGAAGCAACGTCGGTAAACAAATATACTACATAGGGCTTGTTTGATATGGAATTTCCATCGCTTTTCCAAAATGGCCATGCAGTATATGGCCAACCACAACAAAGAAACATTCACATTGACCAATATGCACTCCACTTGATTCAATATCATGACAATAAATTCGATTTCCATCCAAGGTTCTACTACTTCCTATACAACCTAATCATGCGCCATTGTAGTCAGACCGATGCTACAATGTTTGTAAATAAGATCCAAGAAAACAACATGCCAACCACTATTGAAGCCTTCCAAGTGCACCTTCAAACTTTGCCCGCAAAAAGCTACCAGAGCATGTTATGTTGTTTGCGGCACATATACGAGGGACTTGAGCACACTGGAATTCTTGTAGAAGAGAACTATCATAAATGATCACACAGCTAGGGTGCCCCACATTGTTCTTCACACTCATTTCAACAAACACAAAATGCCTGTAATTGCATCCTATAATGGGAACCTCACCACCTTCCAACCCGTTGTTGCATCAACAATGGAGGACTCGTAATATCATTCAAAAACCCAACACTATCGCTCTATATATGCATAAAAGGTTTGAAATCTTCCATGAGGATATGCTACAAAAATACTTTCACACAAATGAATTTTGGTATAGGTATATCACCATATATGCTTTTATCCCCATGCATTCTGCAAAAATCATACAATTTAGACACCTCTTTGACATTCTTTTATTGGCTTTCATGTAGGTATGCATGGAAAGACAGAGGCTCAACACATATTCATGGTTTCTTATGGTTACAAGGTGCTCCAGACATGGAATATTTGGATTGGGAAGACCCCATGACAATAAGTTATGCTAAGGATTTCTTTGAAAAATATCTAACGGCTTGGAATACTCGAAAGGACGATGATACAAATGTACACATGTACCATTCCATTGAGGATGACCGTTCTTTAAGAAACACAACAGAAATACTTGATTCGCACTCGTTCAATGATTACACAAAGCTACTTAATCGAATACAATGCCATACAAAATGTGCATAGATGACATGTCTCTGTAAGAAAGCCTCCAAGGTTTAATGCAAGTATAATTACCCATGGAACTTACATAGTGAGTCATGGCTATTCATTGATGATACCGATAAAAAAAATATGAATTTGCCTGCAATGATGATCGTCTAAACATCCATAACCTTGACATGCTTACAATATGTCGAGCAAATATGGATTTCCAACCTATCCTCTCACGTCATGCAATTTTGCAATATATTTCCAAATATGAGCTTCTAAAGAAAAGGGAAGATTAGATAGCTATCATCATATGTTGACTAGAATAACATATACATTTAATCCAAAAGACCCTTATTCAACTGCCTATATATGTTTGCACGTAGAGGATATTGTAGACCGAGATATAGGCATACGAGAAACTTGTTATATGTTGTAGAAGCTCCCCCTTTTCACATGTAGTTGTCTTTTTATCACGTTGAATGTTGTCCACCATATATTTCGGTGAGTCTCCCAAGATACACATAATTGTTTATCTGGATCTAGCTTCATTCATGCCTATGTCAATCACCCTTATTTCCTTCATCCACTCCCTCTCATTGAAAGTATAAAATATTGCTCATATAGTCGCCATCGAAGAAAAGACCCATGGAAAAAATGATAGTCCCTAATTGTCCTTGTTTGGCCGAGCTTTAAGATCATTCCTACACAAGATTCCAAAACCTTCAAAGAATTTTGTTGGAGTGAGTTGTTGTTATACAAACCATTTTGTACCTTCACAACCAACATAGGCCTTTCAAGGAATACAATCATACCAAATTGGGAGAACATAAAAGGAACCTACCATGCATGGCATATACACTGTTCACCTATAAATGTTGAAGAAACAACAATTGATGAAGCTAAAGACAATAATACACAAATGCATCCCGACTTCATAGACATAAATGAGTGGGAATTATTATCAATATTGATCCATGTTTCCCATACGTACTTCGATGAGATTGACATCCTTGGAATTTGTTACTTTGACACCAATTATTGTTGGGACAATCCAAAAATTCTAGAAGCAGTTCTTATTTTTGCATGACAGCTGATTGAAACAAACCAATTGTGTATGGATGTGGTACACATAAATCAACATGTCAATCCATGGGCTAATACAATGTCACACAAAAAATGTCAGGAATTCGACATAATACTACAACATTCACAACAAAAGAAAAAACCAGAATCCCTAATGATGATCATTCAAGGAATAGTTGGGACTGGAAAATATTACCTAATCAGTTGCATTAAAGCTTCATTGAATATGCACTCTCCCTATGGAAAAATTCAGATACTACTTCTTGCTCCCACTCGAGTTGTAACTTTCAACATACAAGCAACCACTATAAATGCAAAACTCAAGATTCCAATTAAAAACTTCAAGTGTTTACAAGCACAAACATTTGTAGTGTTCTAGGAAGAGATGAAGCATATCCGTTATGTTCTCATGGATGAGATGAGCTTCATAAGAACTAAACTATTTATGCAGATTGAAATCCGTCTACGTGAAGCATTTCCAGAAAACAACAATTTCCCATTCTGTCGTTGATCTATAATTCGTGTTGGTGATCTAGGACAACTACCACATGTTATGGACACACATTTATATGCAAGGGCAATACTAGGTAGGTTTTTGTGGAACTCCACCATTGTTGTAACCTTACAAACAATCTTATGCCAATAGGGCCAGGACGAAGAGAAAATCCACTTCCGTCGCCTCTTGACAAACATTAGGAACGCAACTCCGCTACAACAATATTGGGAGATCCTTCAGTCTTAGAAAAATACATCATTGTCTACAACAGAATGCAAAGCCTTTAATGCAACCATACACCTATTTGCAACAAGTATTTTGGTGTTCAAACATAATAACCAAATGGTAAATTCATTGAACATGCCAATCGCACACAACATCGTATAATGTCTTATCTTTTCTATCTTTAAGGAAGATGATGACCATCAATTGGACCAAAAAATCTTGTTATGTATTGGCCAATGCATTATGTTGTCCTGCAATTTATGGATCCAAGCAGGATTAGTTAATGGAACACTATGAATGGTCACCCAAATTGCCTACACACAAGGAGTCTTCCGTCCAAACTTGCCAGCCTATGTTGTTGTGGAGTTTGATACATATATTGGTCCACCATGAGACCATATTAACCCAAACTAAATGTCAATCCCACCCATAAAATGTGACACCAAGAAACAAATCCCACTCAAAATGACATGGGCCTTGACTATACATAAATTTCTAGAGACTACAAGAATTTTGGTGGACAACTTGAAGCTAGGAAGTGGACTGCCAAATGCAGATAAGGAAGACAACTTAAAGCTGAGAAGCTTTTAAGTCACTTAATGCAACTTGACACTCATAAACTAAAAGTAACAGACAAGCCTTCAAAGAAGTCTGCATGGCAACTTGAAGCTGGGAAACTTTTAAGTCACGTACTGCAGCTTAGCTCAGAAACTAAAAGTAGCAGACAAGGCTTCACTACCTGATATTTTCAAAACAAAATAGTATGTAAGTGGCACCTTTCAAGAATGGGAAGACTCTCTCATCACTACCATGTTCGTTTAGCAAATAAACTAAAGTTTACTCTGTTGAAACACTCCATTAGTTATACATTAAATAAACAAGCAAATATTAGTTATACATTAAATAAACAAGTAAATATATTTCTTATTTACGGTAAAAATAATCGTTGATTAGGTCTGATATGAGAATTTGATTCTACGGAAAAGGACGACCACAGTGGGAGTCGAACCCACGACCTTTTGATCCGAAGTCAAACGCGCTAATCCACTGCGCTATGCGGTCCGCAGTGGAAAACTTTTAGTAATCCACTTAAAACAACTAATACCGTGATTTCCTTTAAAAATTTTGTGAGAATTTTTCAGAAAAGTCTCTTGTCCCGCTCAGTCGGTGGCTTGTCAGGGTTTGATGCCTCCCTGTGCAACATGGTGGAGGTTTTCAAAATAAAGCTTGGATTTGATTCTTTCAGATTATCAAAATTTATTGTTAAGCACACAAAGGCTCTACCTGAGTGCAGCCATCAATAATGCTTACTATCATTTTTGAGCAACGCTTTTAGAAATGAAAGGGCCCAACCGGGTTCGAACCGGTGACCTCTTGATCTGCAGTCAAATGCTCTACCACTGAGCTATAGGCCCAGACATGTGGTTATGGATTTTATTTACTTATGTCTAGTTTTACTAAAAAGTGAATTTATAACAGACCTGGAAAACCCCACGGCAGCCATGCAACGCCATCGTGATTGCTCATACACATCGCCGCAGGGAACACAGAAGAAAGGCAAGGATTTAAAAGAGAGCATCTAAGAGCAAGCCACTTTCAAAGGTGCAAGGCTAAGAAATCAATTACAGATTAAAAGGTATATTATCATTCATTTTACCTTTATTTTTATTATAAGTATCAGTTTTATTATAAGTATGAAGAGGGATATTCCCATATAAAGTCGTAAAAAAGTTAAATTTTTTATTTTTAGTTATTTAAATTGAATTTCTGAATTTAGAAATGAATTTTATATATTTTTAAAGACAATCCAATTATATATATATTTAACTACTTAAATTTACAAAAAAAATAGTTATACTATAATAAAAGAAATAAAAACACTCCTTAAATATAAGCTTAAAAAGGTTTAAGTATAAACTTTTTTTTTTTTAAATTTTTTTATTAAATATATTTTTAATTTTTTTTATTAAATATTTAAAAAAAATTAAAAAATACTTAAAAAATTAAAAAAGTCTTTTTTTAAGTTATATTTTTCATCTTATTTATTTTTATTTTAAATATATAATTTTTTTCTATATTTTATTTTATGTATATTTGTACATATGCAAGGATCTCTATCACCCTAGGTTATAAGAATACCAAGAGTAACATGGCATGCATTTGGCACTTGAATATTTGCTTCCAAATTTAATGTTGTACAATTTTTATGTTTTGTTAATGCTAATATTTGTTTTCAAATTCAATGTTGTGTAATTTTTATGTTTTTGTTAATGTTAATATACTGGATGAAATATATGGTTGTTGTAGAAAGAAAAACCAATTGATTGGGATGATAAAGGATGACAGAATAAGCAAAGTTGAAAAGATTTATAATTTTTATGTTTTTGTCAATGGTATGGTTGTTGTAGAAAGGGAAGCTAATTAATTAGGATGATACAATAAGCAAAGTTTAGAAAATATTTCAACATTAATATTTTTGAGGTTATCATTTGTTGTTCAAGTTATTTTTCTCAAACCAATGCTCCAAAATATTTGCATATTTGTTTTTGGGCATACTCTAAAGGTTTTAGGTTTTGGACTTTTCTAGCAACCATTATTTAAATTTGGTTATACAACTATTTGTGAAATCACAACTTTTTGTTGTTTTAATATTCAAGGAAAATAATATTCATAAATATTTAATCACATTATCTTATACATAAAATAGTAATCACTATTTTTTTTTAATTGAATATTTTTTATTAATAAACAAATTCAATTTAAATATAGTAAATAAAATTAATCTTTTATTTGATAAATCAGATATTTGATAATCGTAAACAAACTAAAAGTATCATATAACATATTTAAAAAAACATTATGAATTAAAACTAAATATTTTTTATTAATAAATAAATTCAATTTAAATATAATAAATAAGATTATTCTTTTATTTAATAAATTAGATATTTGATAATCATAAACCAAACTAAAAGTATTATGTAATATATTTAAAAAAACATTACAAACTAATAACTAAACCTTTATTATAAATATTAAAATTAAAATATAGTATAATGATAATAATGAAGAAGTGGTATTTGTATATGACTAAATATAGGTAATACTCGATGTGAGTAAATAATGAAGAGAAGGTGTTTGTACTCGGTACCAAATATCCTATGAAGTTGAATGAAGTTTATTAGTATTTAATTTTGTAAATAATATATTTATATGGTTTAATTTTTTAATATTTTTAAGATATATATTATAAATGTTATAATTTTTTGTAGTTTGAGTGGGTATAATAGTTAAAAATATGTAATTTTTTTTTAAATTATATGTTTAAAACAATACAAGTGAATATAATGGTTAAGAATATGTATTTTTTTTTTCAAAATTATATATTAAAAACAATATATTTCTTTAGTATATATATTATAAATATTATAGTTTCTTGTAATTGAAGTGGGTTTAATGGTTACCCCCTAAATTATATGTTAAAACAATACCTTTTTTTAGTATACATTATAAATATTATAGTTTCGTGTAGTTGAAGTGGGTTTAATGATTACCTCCTACATGTTAAATGATTAATATTAACATGGTTTTGTATGTACATGTTAAATAATTAATATTAATAGGGTTTTGCATTTTTTTATATAATTTTGTATTTATTAAATAAATTTATACTTAACATATATATATATATATATATATATATATATATATATATATATAAACTAATACATTTATTTATTTACTAAGTTAAAGGAATTTTTTTTCCTTAACGTCATATTAAATAAATATATTAACTTCATATTAAATAAATGTATTAATATAAGTATATAAATGTAAGTGTATTAGTTAGTTAGAAAGTCTCATGGGTTAGTTTAGTTGGCAAAAAGTGAACATACTCTCTCATTAGAAAAAAAAATATATATATTAATTAAATTATTTAAATAAATGTATTAGTATATAAATGTAAGTAAATGTATTAATATAAGTATATAAATGTAAGTGTATTAGTTAGTTAGAAAGCCTCATGGGTTAGCTTAGTTGGCAAAAGGTGGGCACACTTCTCTCATTAGAAAAAAAAATATATATTAATTAGATTGTTTAAATAAATGTATTAGTATATAAATGTAAGTGTATTAGTTAGATTGTTTATTTTTAATAATGAAAAAGAAATATATATATATATTAATTAGATTGTTTAAATAAATGTATTAGTATATAAATGTAAGTGTATTAGTTATATTGTTTATTTTTAATAATGAAAAAGAAAGTTATTATTCTCCCTTTTTTGGTTCAAATTTCATTTTCTAACCTGTTTGATCTTCATATGTCAATTGTTTATGTTTTCTCTATTTGTTCTTCATATTTTGTTCTTTCATATGTCAATTGTTTATGCTTTCTCTACATGGTAGTTTTTACATTTTCCTCTTTTCAATAATTACATTCCACATGGGGTGGATGTAAGGAAATTTCATAGAGTTGGAGCATTTGTCTAAAGCCTGCAGTCCATGCTACCCCAGACCTCCAACCAGCAAACTGCTTTTAATTTCACAAGATCACTGAATCTGAACCCACAGTACATAACACATCTAATTAGGGTTCGCGTAACACACATATATTTAAATGATTTTGCTGGGTTAAACAAATAATTTGATAATAATAACAATGAGATTGACAACCAAACCAAATCAAAGATCGAGTCGTTTCTATTCTCTTGCAGATAACATGTACCCAATTTACCCTGTGGATCGCTCCAGCCAAAACAACGAATGTTGTTTTCACAGGAATATGAATTATTAATGAACGGCGTTATGAATGAATCATATTTTCAAGAATTAAATAAAAAGAATGAATCATTGATCCAAACTATCATTAATCTTGCAGAGAGAATTTGTTCAGTGCATAATTTTTTTTTAAAAATTCTAAAATGCTAATTCACTACCATTACAAATTTAGAAAGAAGAAGCCAAAATTTTAACAACCTTACCAATATCTATTCTCAAATTTATTGCATTGTGAAGGATAGCTGAAAGCACAAAGTCTGCGGCTGGTCGGAAGCCCATTTTACAGTGAGCTAGGAGCTATGGTAAGATTAACATGCTTCTCATCTTATGGTAGTTCATCTTGAGAAAACTATAACATGAAGCATTATGTTTCGTCTAAGTTTTTGTACAATCATCTGTTTTTAACAGGCATAGCAAAGTCACACCAAGCCAGGCGGGGTAGAGTTTAACCTGTATGACACGGGCATCATGATATCTCATATCTTCATGGAATTGGTATTATGCACATACTTGCATACCCTTGCCACAACGAGGATTTTGTAATTGCCTGGACATAAGTCACACATAGCAGCTACTCCCTGCCGCATTGTGCCCTTTTAATATATCAATCTTTGCATTTCATATAATCAGGGTTTTCCACTTCTCCACTAATCTCCACTATATGAATTGTAGCAGAATTTTAATAGAAAAGTAATTAGAAATAGGAGTAGACAAAAAAAAGGAGTATGAATCCAGCCAGATTTTCAGGGGTAGTTTGAGTTTCTTATGAATTAAATTTTCTGTTTCTGTTGGATAGAAGGTGCTTGGGGCGAGGATGTAGTGGTTGCAGTGTCTTTTTGTTCTTCTTTTGAACAGATTGTGAAGAAGCTAAATTTTGCAGTATGAGATACTACCTTGGGGCACTTTTTAGGTGGAACAGTAGTCAGAACTACCTCTAGTATTCTGTAGAGATGACCCCCCAAAGTAACAATGACACTACGGGGTCGAGACTCATAAACAACATGGTGCTTCCACATATATGGCTGGCACAAGAGAACATCACAGACATCCAGTGGGGAAAAATCACATAATACCTCATCCTTGAAGGGCTGGATGTCGTATGACAATCGACATTGATGGTTGACATGGAGATCTCTTCCTTGGCGAAGCCACCCGATGTTGTATGGCTGCAGGTGTGGTGTTGTTGACAATCCCAACTATTTGATGACCTCTACTGAGATGAAGTTCTTATGGCTTCCAGTATCAACAATAAAATGCAACAGGGTTCCCTTCACCCACATTTGTGAATGAAAAAGGCCTTCCCCCTCCTCAGGATCTGTTGGTTCTTCTAGTTGAATTACTGTGGTCACAACAATAACAGTGGGGTCTACGTTAATGATCTGTCATTTACCAGTATTTTTATAATCAGATTTAGAATCAGGGTTCGTCTCCTTGTCTTTGATCTCGACCACCAATGATTGTTTTGAGCGACATTCATCGGTGTTGTGTCAGGGGCGTTTGTGGAAATCACACCATTTTTTGGTATCCTTCTTCTTCTTCCCGTGACCCTTCTTTTCCTGTAGCTTAGAGTGGTTTTTAGGAAGCTGTTTGTTAGGGTCGCATTTATCATACTTTGGATGTTGTGGGTTTGCAGACCCAAAATCTTGTTTGTTCTGGTGCTTAAATTTCTACCTCATTTTAACAATATATTGATAAGCGTCACTGAGTGATGAGATGTCCAGAAAATCCATTTTAGTTTGGATGTATCTGTGTAGAGCCTCACGATATTTCAGAGTTTTTGATACCCAGCTTGGTGCGCAAGGTATGGAAGGTATTGGTGAAATCTGAAACTGCTTGGCCCCTGTCTTGTTGCAGTGTGGTCCATCTCATGTACTGGTCCTCATAGTTTCCAATAGGATAATACTGTTCCTTTAACGCATCCACAAAAAAAACCCAAGTGGGCTCGCCGCCATATATTCTAGACTCCTCTGTGGAAATTTTCTCCCAGTAAGTTTCCCACCAATGTTTGACATGAGGGAGAGCGGAGGTGATCTTTTCTTTGTCGGAAAAATTGTGAACAGAGAAATAACCTTCTAGCAGAGTTAACCATTTTTCTAGGGCTTCTGCATCTATCTTTCATACAAATAAAAGAATATCAAAATTAACTTGTACCTTAAAAGACAAAGTGCCTCCAAAGTGGCCGCTTGATGAAGATGTTTCTACTACTATTGGTTGGTGTTGAAGGATGTGGGCAAAATTCTCCATCATTTCGTTCCTCTGTCGTGTGAGAGATTGCTCAAGCAACAGATTGATATGATTGTCTACTCCGTCATTTTTATTTTCTGCCGCCATTGAGGGTTTATTGGGTGTGTGAGAGGGATTGTCTTCAAGAGAGACAAACTTGAGATCCAACTTGCTATACTCGGACCTCATCGGGGACATGCACTGAAAAATGATCAAGAGTAGCTTGTTCTGATACCACGGATATGGATTATGTTCGGCACGAAATGAGAGCGGAGATATAATAAAGAAAGGCACAGAGATATCACATATATTCAATAATATAACATAAATGTATTAGAGATGCAACCATAAACATAGATATACAGTAATACATGATTTCTATTAATGAAATAAATGTACAGAAACTGTAAAAATACAGAGTCAAAGACTCGCTAGAATGGTAGCAGCATATCTCTCAGAAGAGATGTGACGACTACTCACATTCGCAAAAAGATGATTACAATGAGGCTCTCAAGGTCTCTTTACAATAAAAATGAATGCGAAAAACCCTAGACATCCAAAAACCTAACCCTAGGAGATGAAGCGCCAAAAGTCATGTGGGCCTCGTTTGGTTAAGTTAGTACATTAACTTCCCAGGGTCATAACTTTTGCATACGATCTCTGTTTTAGGCATATGATAGCCCGTTGGAAAGGTATCTTCGAGGCGATTCATTTTTGGGTTTCAATCATGCCTTTTATTATCATTGCATTGGGTATATCCTGAAAAACCTTCATTTAGGCCCTCAAAATGGCCCTGGAAGTTAAAACTGCTAAAAATAGTAAATTGCCAAAATTGCCAGAAAATTGCTTTGAGCCAGTTGGAAAAGGTGGGTGGCCACCGATATCCACCTAGATCACTGGGACAGGTGGTATCAAAGCCACATAGTTTAATTTATGTAGGTCAGAGGAGATACATTGATACGAGGTGGTATCAGAGACACAGAGTTTAATTTATGTAGGTCAAAGGAGATAATCTAATACCAGGTGGTATCATAGCACAATTTTTATCTGTAGATAGAAGGAAAAGGAAGAGAAGGTGAAGAGAGAATATCTATGCACTGTGTTAAGGATTGTTTCAAGTGTGAAACAATCAGCAGATAGTTAGGTGGGCTGGAGGAGAAGTTGAAGATACTCTCAGTTGCAGAGTAGACAACAAAAAAGCCAGGTGGGATGAAGGCAAAGAAGATGGCTATTGAAGGCCATAAGTGTGGTCAAGGAGAAGACCACCAATAGAAAATCAAGGTAGAGATGGACAAAGAGCTCAGAGATATTAGAGCAGAGATGGACAAGCTAGCATTGAAGATGCAGTAGGATTCCCAGGTACATTAGAGGTACGAGTGGCCTCTGAAAAGGAAAGAAAAGTGGCATGTTCATAAGTTGTTGTCCAGAAGACAACAACATCAATTGAGGACGTGGATGAGGCATGTTGAAAACCTCAGTGACACAAAAGAGAGAGTGTTTTGCATTTTCAAACCAGAGGTTGGAGAAAACATCAGTAATGAGGAGAAGAGATCAAGAAGAGATATCGTATACTGCCAGGAGGGCAGTGATGAAATTTCAAATTTCCAGGTGGCTAATGAGCTGAGATCGATGCAGGATCTCATGAACTGTGAGTAGGGAAGTGATGAACTTTCAAATTTTTAAGTGGGCAATGAAATTAAATCAATCGATCTCATAAATTGCTAGGAGGGTAGAGGAGAAATTCCAATTTTCCAGGTAGGCAAGGGAGAAGAGAGGAACTCAGGTAAGAATTCAGATCAACAAGGTGTGTTGATGGAGGAGGATCAAAGGAATATTCTGATCATTGGGGAAATTGAGATATTCCTACCAAGCAACCTAGTTGAGGCTAGAGAATGTGTTGCAGGTGCAACAACATAAGGACAACCAATAGAGACTGTCAAAGGGAGGAGGAAAAGGAGAAGGCACTAATGATGTCCCCAGCAGAAAAGAAGAGAATTTAGCAAAATTGCTCAAAATTTTCAGCCAAGAAGCTGAACAGGAGATGACTGCAACACTGGAGACTGTAGCTGAAGAGGAAGCACACATCATAGACTTTACTAATATGTGTGAGGAACTAGAAGCCCTGGAGAGAATGGTGATAGTGTAAAGCATGCGCATCCAATAGGCTAATTTAGAAATAGATGGAGGAGCATACAAGCCTGGGGAGGAGCTGGAGGAAGATGGAGTTGAACCAGCACAAGAGGAGCTAAGAAAAGCTAATTTATCAGAGCAGGAAGTTGAGAAGCATCTCAGTGATAAGACTACGGAACTAGAGTCTGCAACAGGGTGGAAGGATAATTCCATAGAAGAAGAAGACAACATTGGGGATCGATACGATCTGTCCTTTCATCAACATAAGGAGGAAATGTAGCAGGCCAGTCTGCATGAAAGAAGAAATCCATTGGAAAAACTGGACAAAGAGATAGAGGAGGTAAGGAGGTTGATGTTGAGGTCAGCACAAGAAGCAGTCATCAAGGAGAAGCTTAGTAGAGGAGAGATTTCCATAGTAGCAAGGTAGCAACAACAACCACAAAGAAGAGGAGCAAGAGGACAGGAGCCCCTCTTTTGTAAAAGATCTTTGTATCGAATTTTAGTATGAAGAGAAGAAAGGAAGGAAGGAAGGAAGTTAAGGGAGGAGAAAGCTGAGACTCTGTTGCAGTCAGAGATTGTACACATTGTAAACATGCATTCAGATTAATAGAAAGAGCAGTTTTTCCTGCCTATGAGTTTTTTGAGTGTTCATGTGTTCTATGAATGTTATCTGTGTGTTTATTTATGTTGTAGATGTATGATAGGTTTCCATTTGCAAGGATAGACAAAATTCTCTGTATGTGATTTTGTTTGATTATTTTTGGGTTCTTTAGGCTAAATGGAAGGAGTGCATGACATAGTGTTGGAAACTCAGTGAGACAACACAAGGAGTGTGTATTTCAAATCTGCTTCAATTTTAGAGGAGAACGTGCTAGGAGGGCACACCAGAATAGTTTTCAAACTTAGAAGGAGCCTCAGAGTTACCGAATACTCTGAAGGAAAATCTGTGTAGGAGTAATCATAGCATAGAGTTATTGAGGACTCTGTAGAGCTCTGTCAGGTGGGAATTGAGCAAGTACAAGGTGTGTGCAAGTGAACTCTGTTTCAAGTTCCGAGAAGAGGAGTGTCAAGGAAAGCACACCCATATATTTGTTGAATACTCTATAAGCTCCACAAGTGTGCGTTGAGTGGATGCAAGGAGTGCATCACTAACCCTGAGAAAGATGAGGAGTCTATATGAAGACATGTGCAGGGAGTGCACCAGAACAACACTTAGACAAAGTGTTGAAATAAGTTGTCTGAAGGCCAATAAAGTGAAAGGAGTGCATGAGGGAGTCAAGCTTGTCTAAGTTCGAAATCTCAAGAGGAAGAGCGTCAAGTTGCCATGAGGTCACGAAAGAAATCTTCTAAGGAAGTGGAAGGATCGAGCCCCTTTGAAATTATGAGTAAGTCCCAAAGCTCAAAAGAGATTGTGCAAGGAGTGTGCAAGAGTCAAACTTATTCCAAGTCTCGAAGCTCAAGAGGAGAAACGCAGACAAGACCCAAGTGGTCAGGCTCGTAGGAGAAATATCAAAGGCCAGAAAACCTTTGAACACTTAGAAATTTTCCCAATTTTGGGAGGAAGTGCAAGCTCAGGAGGAGGAGTAACAACAGTTGTTGAATCGAGCTACAAGAGGAGAAATTTGGACCGTCAAAGCCCACATCTAGACAACAATAGGAGCATGCAGAGGAGGAGATCAGATCCCATCCATCGGATCTTGGTGTGAAGGACCAACAACTATTGGATCCAGGTAAGGTGCATGCACCTTAATATTTTCAAAGTGCACAGGAGAACGAAATAGCCAAAGTCCCAAAGCAGATCAGGATTGTCCATCATCTAGAGAGACAGGTGGTGACAGATCTGAGACTCCGAAGTGGAAGTACTCCAGCAGTTCTCGGACAAACAGAGTGTGAAATCACCAAAGCTCCGAAGAGAGAATTAGATCTTGGTCGTTGATCACCTGGAGGCACGTGGCATTAGATTGTGTAATCTGGAAGGAAGCACTCTGGAAGAAATGGGGTGCAGAAGGTGAAAGTACTCCCGAAGAGTAGGGAGCTATAGGAGATCTGGATCGTCGGATTTGGGTCCAGGAAAAAGGATAGTGCACAAGAGAAAATCAGATCCTAGGCATCGAATCTAGTGTGAGAACAGGTCTGGACCATAGATCCAGAGGCGGATACGTGGTAGTAGATCCGAGAGTCCGCGAGAACAAACATCGAAAGAATTATAAGGATAAAGGGAGAAATTTCACTAAGTCATGAAGGGCGGAGAAGATATGGACCATTGATCCAGAATACACATGGAAAAGATTCGTGGGGTGCGGAAGAAGACCCTTCAAAGGAAAGTAAGGGTAGAGTAAGCTAACCATCTGAAGCACAGAGTAGTGGAGAGAATAAGAGTCATTAATATGGAGAAGGACACACGTCGATAGATCGTTCGATCCAAGAGCATACAACCGAGAAAAAGCCGAGAAAATTAAGAGTCATTGGTCACATCGACACATGGCGAGGATGTGCGTGTTTCGGAGTTTAGAACTCCGAAAGTTTGAAAGGGAGGTACTACAAAGATAGTTGAAAGTACGAAGCCCTTGGACAAGTCTCAGTCATCTATTGCTCGACATATCTCGATCATCCATTCAATGGACAATTATGAGTCAGAGAAGAGTTTAAATGTTTGAAGAGTCAAGACTCACAAAGCTGAAGATGTGAGGTCATCAGAGTTGTCCATTGAGACAGGGCATGTGGCACTAGATCAACACTTCGTTGATTTTCCAGTCGGGACGGACAGAGGTAGGAGAAGTGAAGACTCGCGAAGTCTGAATTCGCGATGTCATCAAGGTGGTCCATGAAGGAGGACACTTGGTAGAATATCTGCTAGTCTGGAGACTTAGCACTTCAGAGGTTTTGTGGAGAATTGTTTCAAAATTTCTCAAAGCATCGAAGCCTGAAGCATTGAGGGTCTTTGATGTAAGAACCTAATTTAACAAAGCCTAACCTTTTTTTTGTAAATCTAAACAATTAAGATTATTTCGACGTATAAGCAATAAGAAATTTCATTATTCATCATATAAGCAACAGGAATTTAAATTTATGAACAACATGCTAATAAATTTAAATAACCATCACATATTCATGAGAATGCATAAATAAAAATACCTACATCTAATGCTAAATTCCCGACCTATGGTTGTCCTCTCTGCTGCTCTGCCCAGACTCTACCCAAAACCGAATCTTCCTCCCTACCAGATAGCAACAGAGCTTGTCTAGCTACATAGCTCCAAGATTTTGTGAGGATTCCTGGCTCCCGAGCCCAAAACTCCCAGCAACCTGGTGCACCCCTGTAACAATCCACCCAAACTCCAAAACAAGAAAAATATCCCACAGAAAATACAGTACTCCCCTGCAATAATGCTCCTCTCCCCCAAAATTTCATAATGACTCTCGAAGGCCTCTACCCAGTCATATACTCCCATTCACCACCTCATCCTTCATTTAATGCCACCCACCTTATCCCCCCCGCCCCCCATTTACTATCTTATCCCTCCATTTACTACCCTATCCTCTGTCATACGTAAAGTATTATAATAATAAATTAAAGTTATTAAGCCTTGAATTCTGTATCCAAACCTTAAATGTGTTGATTAATCAATTATTAAAGAATAAATAAATAAATAAATAATATTATTAATAAATAATCTTTATTTAACTAATACACACTAGGACAATTAATTATTTAATTAACTACACTTGATAAACTGTATGCAACTATTTAACTAGGGTTGTTACATACACCCACCCTTTAGGAAACTTTGTCCCGAAGTTAAGGTATTTTTATGATACAAGGGAAAAGAAACATGGTTCACACATTCATAACAAATAACCGTCATTATTAGTAAGTAAGCCAAGAAACTCATTCATACTAGTGTACATGCACAAGAAATGCATGTGTAGCTAGTACATACAAGTCTCGTTCATGTACTAATATCAATAACTATAATCTCTATAGTAATTTCCTCATGCATTCAATCCATTCAATAGGACTATTCATTTTATAAAAGACAATAAACCAATCAAATGTTTGCGAAATCCTTTAATTTCAATTATATGGCTCAACAACATTATTTAGACAATTGTAATTTAGTCACATAATTATGAATATTCATATATATATATATATATATATATATACACATTTTCTTTTCAAGAAAAACAATAAATTTCACCATAAGACAAATCTCCATACACTCTCAACTATTTCTACTCATCCTTCCTCCATAACTTACTTCCATCTTCCATTCCTATCCTTCCTCTGTTGGACTATCTTGAAGCGTCAACTATATTGACCTAACTCCAAATAGAACCTGTAAGCAGAAGTGTCACTATCTTGACCAAGCTTCCCCAACAGGCAACTGATAGTTATCATCACATGTCTAGGGGATCGTGAGCTAACATCATCCTCCCATGACTTCAGGTTTCAGAGGATACATGGTAGGAAATGCCTCCACCCCTCCTAACAGAACTAGGGTCCACACCCTAGAATGGAATATACAGTGGCACCGTGTTGCTGGGAGTTTTTTCATCGTCTATTCAGTTTTGGGCAGTCTCACCACTTGAAATCCTAAACTGATCCACATATCATAGCAATGCATCCAAACCGATATAATTTCACATACAAATATTCATACCATAATGTTTCTCAGCTAGTGGTCATGACATCCACTTTCATCATCATTATCCCTTGGCTATTTCATAGCCCATAACCTGCAGATTAGTCTGTAACACAAACTCATACATTTATTTTCATTGTCATCATGTAATTTCATACAATCATAATTTCAATTTGGTATCCGCACACCAACAACTTTAACATCAAAGTTTTCAAGTTAGAAATAGATCACATAATATCCCATAATTCAATTAATAACACCCATTCATAAAATTATCATTTACATAACAGATTGCATCATATCCAACATCATCAATAACATTTAAACATTCATAAAATTTACATTCTCACAATATATCGCATCATATCCATCATTATCCAAATACATTTAAACATTCATAAAGATTCATACGTCTTAAAAGTTCAAGGGTATCATTTAATAGTTTCACTTGTGAATAGAAAAATAAAAGTGTGTAGGCCTCAGGTAATCCTAGATGTCTAAGTCAAAAGGTGGTGTTACATACACCCAACCTTCGAGAAACATATTCTCGAGGTGGTCAAAAAAGTTAGGTATAGTCTTGTCATAGTGTCTCAGTGTCTTCCCAAGTAGCAGATCCTGGACTATACTTGTTCCATTGGACCTTAACTTGGTCTACCAGACGGTTCCTGAGTTTTCGAACTCTACGGTCCAACATGCGTAACGGTTCTACCGTGAGAGTTCCCACATCCGATACCTACAATTCCTTCCAATTTAGTTTATGTGATTCATCAGCAACATAGTGACGTAAAACAGATACATGAAAAACGTTATGAGTTTTATGCAAGTGGGGTGGTAGTACAAGACGATAGCAAACGGGTCCAATATTCTCTTGGATTCTGAACGGTCCTATAAATCGAGGTGACAACTTTGTCCCCTTCTTGAACCGTATGGCACTCTTATTAGGCATGATATGAATGAAAACTTGGTCGCCCACTTCATAACTTTGGTCGATCTTGTGTGCATCCGCATAATTTTTCTGCCTATCCTGTGCTTCCTTTAGTCTCTACCTAATTTGAATCACTTGTTCCTCCATCTCTTGAATCAATTCTGGCCCAACTGTTACTCGATCTTCTAATCTTTCCCAACTCAATGGTGTTCTGCATGGCCTTCCATATAGAGCTTCGTAGGGTGGCATTCCGATGGAGATATGAAAAATGTTATTGTAGGAAAACTCTACCAAAGGTAGGTACTTTTCCCAATGGGTTTGATTATCCATAACATACATCCTAAGCATGTCTTCCATGACTTGATTTACTCTCCTAGTTTTCCCATTAGTTTCAGGATGATAAGTTGTGTTTAATTTCAATTGAGTCCCCAATGCTGACTGCAGACTTGTCCAAAATCTAGAAGTGAATCTAGAGTCCCTATCTGAAATGATCTTTTTAGGTATCCCGTGCAAACAGATAACCTCACTTACAAACAAACGTGCCACATTAGTGACATTGTAAGTGTCTCTAGCCAAAATAAAATGAGCACTCTTGGTTAACTTATCAACTATCACAAGAATGTCATTATGTCCATGAGATGTGAGTAGAAACCCCACAACAAAATCCATAGACATGACTTTCCACTTGGACATAGGAACATCATGTGGTTGTAGGTGGCCTGCTGGGTGATGGTGGTTGGCTTTCACTTGTTGACACTCTAGGCACTTGGCGACGAAATGGACTACATGGCGCTTCATGCATACTTAGAAGAAAAGCTCCCTGATGTCTCTGTAAATCTTCTTCACACCCAGATGCGCACAATAAAGTGCTCTATGGGATTTCTTCAGTATGATTCTTTGAATATCCCCATCTTCAGGGATGTACATCCTTCCCCGATATCTCAATAGTCCGTCTGCCTCCAAACTATATGCTTCATATTTTGAATTTAATTGTTTCCCTCTCTAGAGGTTTGAAGTAACCTTTAAATACCAACTATCTCCTTGGAGTTGCATCAACACACGTTCTCTCAGATTGACCTTTAAGGGTACCAAGGAGAAGACACGTGGTCTCCTACTCAAGTCATCTACGAACACATTTTCCTTTCCCTTGATGTATGAAATACCAAAATTGTACTCACTCATAAACTCACTCCATCACCTTTCCATGGTATTCAGATCCCTTTGAGTGAAGAGATATTTTAAACTTTGATGGTTCGTTTTGAGCTCAAAGTTTTACCCCACAAGATAGTGCCCCCAAAGTTTCGGAGCTAGCATTACAACTGCCAACTCTAAATCATGAGTTGTGTATAGCTCTTCGTGTTTCTTCAATTTCCTTGATGCATAGGCTATCACTCCTCCATCCTGGTTAGAACAACCCCCAACCCTTTCTTCGAGGCATCCTTGTAGACTGTGAAGTCCTTTTCCATATCCAGCATTTGTAGAATTGGCACACTAGTTAGTAACCTCTTAAGTTCAATGAATGCACTATCACATTCTTCTGTCCATTCATACCTGACACCCTTGCACTACAAAGTGGTGATGGGTTTTGCTATTTTTGAGAATCCTTCCACAAATATCCGAGAATAACCAGCTAGCCCCATGAAGCTTCTCGCCTCATGGGAATTTTTTGGCTTTGGCCACTCCATAATGGCCTTTACCTTTTATGGGTCCATAGAGATTCCTTCACTAGAAATGATATGACCTAAATAGTGGATCTCTTTCTGAAATAAGGAACACTTCGAAAAATTCCCATACAATTTGTTCTCTATAAGGTAATATAACACCACTCGTAAGTGTTCCTCATGCTATCTTTTGTTTTTGGAATAGATGAGGATGTCATCTAGAAATACTTGTCCAAAACGGTCTAAGTACTTTTGGAATACTATGTTCATGAGGCTCATGAATACTGTTGATGCGTTGGTCAATCCAAAAGGTACTACAATGAACTCGTAATGTCCAAACCGGGTTCGAAAGGCAATTTTAGGAATATCGCCTTCCTTAATCCTTAACTGGTGATACCCTGATCGCAAATCGATCTTTGAGAATACCGTTGCTCCTTTCATCTGATCGAAGAGCTCATCTATGCATGACATTGGGTACCTATTTTTCACTGTAGCATGGTTCAAGTCCCTGTAGTCTATACACAATCGTAAGGAACCATCCTTCTTCTTTACAAAAATTACTGGTGCACCCCAAGGTGAGACACTGGGCCTTATTAGCCCTAAGTCCAGTAACTCTTTCAATTGCATTTGCAACTCACAAATTTATGGCACTGTCATCCGATACAGAGTCTTGGAAATTGGTTCTACACCAGGTTTTAGCTCAATAGTAAAATCAATCTCCCTCTCAGGAGGTATGCCTGGTAACTCGTTCGGAAAAACATCCTTAAATTATGACAATACTGGGTTTTGATCCAATGAGAGTCCCTTCCTTTCATTCACTGCTTCCACTACATATAGTCAACACCCTTGCCTCAAGCAACACTTAATCTTCATAGTTGAGATAAAGTGTAATGACACCTTTCTTCGTACACCCTGGATCTCTACTAGTCTTCCTTCATCATCGACACAAAGCACCCTTTTTGTGAAACAATCTACCAAAGCTCGATGGGCTTCTAACCAATCCATTCCAATGATTAGGTCATATGCCTTGAGAGTAGTGACGTATACCTTCAACTTGGTAGTACACACTCCCAACTCTACTATACAATTATCAACGCTTGGTCCTACCGCTTTTTTCCCCCCGAAGCCATCTCGACTTGTTTAAAGTCATCGTTCTCATAGGCTGCCAACCCACTCTTTTCTAATGCTGAAGGTGAAATGAAACTATCTGTAGCACAAGAATCAAACAAAATCTTTACATTGATATGATTTAGCATACCTGATGACTCCACCACTATGGATTGATGTTCAGCTTGGCAATTATTAATTGTTGCGTAAATCTGGTGGCTACTACTTGCTCTTCCCATCGTGGCCTTTCCTTATCTATGCACAAATCTTGATTGTAACTCTGGGCAGTCATGCTGGTAATGGGGTCCTTCGCACCCCCAATAGGTAACAGAGGATTGAACCTACACACTGTTATGGGACTGTCTTTGAAATGAGTTCCTTCCCCTGGAACCCCTTCCCCTACTAGTTGCTCCCTAAGATGGTCGTGGACCTGCCTGCATCATTGGTGATGAATGAGATGATTCACTCACTGCCATTGAAATCCCTGCGACTACTGTCCTTAGTGCAACTCTATTACCATATGGAGGTGGCCTGCCCCCTCCCCTGGGAAATGTCTTAGGGGTCTTCCCTATGAATCCAGGACAATGCAGAAAGGTCAATCTTGTACCTCTAGTTAAGTTCATGTGTTCCTCTGCATAACGTGCATTTTCCACAGCTTCCACTACTGAAGATGATTTCCACATCCGCACCATATCCCTTATCTTAGGGTTTATCCCATAGACGAAGTGTTCTTCCTGGCGTTTCTCATTATCCATGTACGAGACATATTTTACCAATTCCATAAACCTAATCTCATATTCTTCTATGGTTTTGTTTCCCTGTACCAAGGCATGAAATGCTCCTACCTTTTGTTCCTCATAGTAAGTTGGTAGATATTTTCTTTGGAACCTCTCCTCAAAAAGTTCCCAAGATGCGGTGTCCAGGGTAAGATGCAGTTGCCTTTCCAGGTTTCCCCACCAGTTCAAGGCACTATCTCTCAACTGAAAAATTTCTATCTTTGCCTTTGAAGTGGATGCATAGTCCCTTAAGGCAAAACACCTTGTCATGCCTTCCAACCATGCTTCTGCACATTCACTGGCATGACCCCCGACAAACTCCAAAAGTTTGATCTTCTGAAGTTCTCTAGTGATGTCTTTGGGTGGAGGTCCTCCCCATGAATCCCTCGACACTTTTGGATTACCCGTTCCAGATGGTGGGGGATCCACTTCAATCCTCGTCGGTTGACGCCCCTTTAAAGTCTCATTTATGGCCTCCAAAGAACGCAGTATGAGAGCTAGTTCAGGAAATGGTGGTGGTGGCGCTAGAGGTCCTTGCGACTATGCCCATCTGCCTCAATTTCCTCGAGTCCTAACCATCCGTATGCTTTAACCTGCATCAACCAAGGTTGTTTGGGTGAGTTCAAGGACGTTTCATAATTGAGCAACTTAACCTAGATAGCAAGGTTAGGTGTAAGTTTTTCTTTACTTGTCTGTAAACAGATGTTACTCTCTTTAGGGGAGGTGGCTAGGTTAGGGTTAAGCGTCTAAGCTTGGTGTCATTGCCTAAGAAAACTATTGACTCCCTCGCCTAGTAGTTACGCTAGCATTGTACCCCTATCCCATATTCCTCAAACTTTCCTTCCTAGTGCGTATGCAATCTCCTTCCCACTTATCCTAGTCTAAGTCCTTAAACCTTCAATTTAAAACTAACTAATCACTTTAATTAGTTTAAATATGAATCATAAAATTAAATATAATTTAAACATTAATTACTAATGATTAATTATTTTTAATTAATCCTATTAATTATACTAATAAAATATACTCACCTACCTTGATTAATCCTTATCTTATAACATAAATATTTAATTTTAATATTTAAAACTTATAATATTCTTAAATAATTAAAGTTTAAGAAAAAAATTTAAGCAATTTTTAAACTAAATCTAAACAATCTAATTTATTTTTCTTTTTATTTATTTTTCTTTTAATTATATATAATTTTTTTTTAATAATTATAAATAAATAAAAAGATCAACAAATTAAATAATATATATATATAATAATTTACGATAATCAATAAATAAATAAAATAAAAGTAAAATAAAAAAATATATAAATTAAATAAATAATTTAAAAACAATTTTTTTTTAAATAACTAAAGGGCAGGCACAGATGAAGCCCACGTGCCCTGCCCTTGTTTCCTCCAGCTCTCCATACATAAACTGTAAACTATCCCCTAACCCTAAATGCTCCTTTGCTTGCCGCCTTCAGACTCTTGCCGATACGTCTACCTCCATACTTCGTTCAACATTATGCTCGTCTGGCTATCTGGTGGTTCCTTTTAGTCAGTGGGGAAGACGCCTAGTAATATATTCCAAAACTGGCCGTCATTTAGATGATTGGAATTGCAGAATGCGGCTATTGAAACAAAATTCGACTAGTGACGGTCGATTAGGGTTTGAATACGGTTTTTCCTTACTTGAGTGGCAAACCTGAATGCCCTGCCTTTGAGGCATGTGGAGGTGAACTAATATGTTTTCCTGGGTGATGGATATCCGTTGTGCATAAAGGTGCAGATTTGTGGGCTCCTCCCTTGGCTTGGCGTTTGGTTTTGTCTTGAATGCTCGATGATTAAGCTCAAATTATTTTTCTTACTTTTATTTTTATTATTTAATGGTGTTTGGTTACCTGGGTCTCTGGCTTTGGTCCCTGGCTTGTATTTGTTTTTGTGCTGGTGCGTAGTGGACCCCGCCTTGCCTCCCTGGGATGCTCCTTTGTGTTGCTCGCGTGTGGTTTGATTTGGTAGTTGTACACTGGCTCTGACTCAATAATTTTGGCACTCCGGTCGACCAGACCATATCGACACTCTCTGACTACATGGAGCTCGGTGACTACATTGTAGACGGGGCAGTGAGTGGTGTTGCAGGATGCGCAGTGCACGGGACTTAGTACTCCTCCTCGTGGTTTGATTTGGCGCTTGTGCATTGGGCTTTTGTATTATTGTTAAATAAAAATTTGGTGGGGCAACAAGTGGTGTTGCAGGACACACAGTGCATAGTGACCCATGGGCTCCTTCGTGGCTTGGCCTTGGTCCTGACTTTGACTTGCATATTTTTGTCAATCCTATGGTCATATTTGGTATGTGCAAAGGTTAGGATAGCTCAGGAGCTTGGAGCTTTCCCTCGGGCCCAAAACTTTTTTTTAACCTATGATGTTGCGTGGCTCATGGTAAATGATTATGAATGCTAACATGTGTTATTGATGCAGGTCTCGGGTGCTAACAAGAAAGAAAAATGGGCCCAAGGCTCCCAATGTTTCTTTTTTTTTTTTTTTTGGGGGGGG
>ML796755.1:150141-167902 GCA_009831015.1 Picea engelmannii
AATAATAAATTAAATTTATTAAGCCTTGAATTCTATATCCAAACCTTAAATGTGTTGATTAAACAATTATTAAGCAATTAATAATTAATTAATTAATATTATTAATAAATAATATTTATTTAACTAATACACACTAGGACAGTTAATTATTTAATTAACTATACTTGATAAACCCTATGCAACTATTTAACTAGGGTTGTTACAGTTGATCCCAAAGAAAAAGTGTGGATCGTTGATCTGCGAAGGGACGCGTGGAGGACAGAGGTTCACTCCATTGGATAGCCACTCTGGAGGATTTATGGGGCATGTATGCAGATTTGGTCGAAGCCCAGAGTCTGGATCACCCAGGAGATTAAGCTTCGGGTCATAGCTCAAGGTCTCATGGAGAGAGGACCTAGCAGAAGGAGCTAGGGTTCGTTAGTCAAAATTGAAAAGGAGAACAGGGGCTTAGCAAGATCCCACAAGTTACATAAAACATGCTCCTTAAGGAGAGAGGGCTCGTGTAAAATCAATTTGGGGTTCCAGTAGGAGCCCAAAGAATTGATCTGGCTTAGTGTTTTGAACGATCCAAGATCGGGAGGTCGAGCAGCCCCAGGAGAGAAGGGGGGTCTGCGACACTCACCCTATCATATGTCATATATATAGTTGAACATAAATATCCTTGCCCATATTTTCCTCTTTTCATTTTTTCTATTCTTTTTCAACCTTTGTCCCTTCCTAAAGAATGCATTCTCAAATAGAACTTACACTTGTTTATCCATTTTTTTTACATGTTGTTTCACATAGTCTGTTTTGAAAACCATGGGAACATCAACTAAAGCAATGTTTCATCCAGAAAACACACCCCCCATCTTATGGACGATTTACATCTACATAGAAGACAATTCCAAATCAAAATTATCCATCCGGTAAGGGGTAATACTTCCAGATCCGAACTAAAAGAAGAGCTTGCACACAAATAAAATGTTTCATATAGATAAAAGATATCCATCTATGGATTCAAAACAAATGATCAATTCTCTAAAGATTTCAAAATAATATATGACAACATAGCAGATGCATTGAAACATGAACCAAAACAACATTTAATTCAAAATAGTATTAAAAGTTGTAGTGACAAGAATATCAAACAAAGCAAAACTAAACCTAAAAACAAAACTCCAATAAAATTAAGAAACAAAAATAGACACTCAAATTCCCCATTTCATTTCAAACATATTCTACCTCCATACTTATTATATAACTTTTTTTTCCAAAAAAATGTATCATAATAACATCATGGAGTATAAAATCTCCGACATGTTTTCTTTCTACCTAATTTATACTTGCTTTCTATATAGTATCAATTACTTTTAATCATGCTTTGTTTTTTACCTACTCCATACTTGTATACGTATTTTTGGAGAGTAATATATATTATGAAAATGTTAAGTATTTGTTAATTTTTATTAATTTTTATTTCTATTAAACTAAAATATTTTCTATATGTGTTGTGTTTATATTTAAATTTATTTTTTGTTTTTAAGTTCTACTTTCATTTTTTAGAAAATAAATAAAATAAATTAAACACTTCATAGTATACAATAAAACAATTCATAAAATAAGGCATTTTTTTTTAGAGTTATACTTCAATTTTATTTTAATATAAATCTTATTTTTCAATAATTATTTTTTCAACATATAATTAAAAAATATCTTAATTGTTTTTTTTTTATGAATAACCATTTTTCTGTTGTAATTTTTCCTATAAATGACAAACAAACAAATTTGTGATAAAACATATATATCTAGTTTTGTAATTACGTAAACTTTTCTACTTTATTTTACAAAACATATCGCCTATTTTCATCTCTCCAAATAATATCATAAAACTTATAAAACATTCTCATAAATTATATATTTTACTCACTAAATTATGTAACAATAGGAATCTTACATGTATATTTTTTTAAACTTTTTTGTTTTTAAAAATAGTTACTCATTAATCCATTTATTTTATGTGTACTAGATACTATATATTAATTATAAAAACAATTTCATACATTTCTATATTTTAATGTCATTGTGTATACTATATGCTAACCATATGTTGCACACTATATCATAGTTATTATTTTTTAATACCTACCTATTAACATAACATAAGAATATATTACTTTGATTTGCAATATTGTTTAAATACTCAACATAAACATATTTTACTTTATTAATATAGTTTATAATATTATTTAAATAATAAACATTAATTGATTATGTCATTTTAATAAAATAATTTGCAATGTTACTTAATTAATAATTATATATGTTAAATCAATTTATGAATTTATGAAACATGTTATTATAATAGTAGATAATAAAATGTTTTAGAATATTATCTCATTGATTTATGGGTTTAATCCATTTAACATATTTATAAATTACTAAAGCTTAATTCTTACTGAAAAATGATACATATTGGAAATGAGATACATAATAAATTTTTTTGTTAGATTCCATTCATATCCATTGTATATAATTGTCTTTATATTTTGATATGAAAATGTTGTGTGTAGGGAAATTTTGATTTCCAACATATACTTATTATGGGGACAAAAACAAATCAAAATAATGTCATCGATCTTAAGAGAGAATTTTGTTACACAAATTCAAAATGACGAAGAAGGATTTGTGCCTATACTACAAGTCTAGACATCAAGAAAAGCTCAACAGAAAGATATCTTATTCTCCATTCTGATGGAAGCGTTGTCATACAAAGCATATTTTCTTCAAGCCTTGTGGACTATTTCACGTTAGAGAAAATTGAAAATGGATCATTGGTTCAAATTGACAACTTCACTTGTAAATCTACCCAATACAACAAGTACATCTCTTACACATAAAATATGAGCATGCTTTGCACTACCGAATATTTTACAAATACCTTATTACTAACTACCATGATTTGGTCTATTTTTCCAGGTTGATTATATTTATCGATATGCAAGTGTTAACTTTAAAAGCATACATTTTCGGCAATCCACACCAACACACAAATGTACTCCAATCTTTCATGCCATCAATACAAACAAATGAAACGACTCCAAACATAATCCCTATCAAATATTTGAATGCATACATACACTCATGGATAATAAAAGTTAGAATCATTTTGAAAGGTGACATGTGTAGTTTCACAAATTCCAAGGGGCTTGGGTAAGTCTTCAGCTTTGATGTTATCAACAAAGAAAATATTGATATCCACATTACTTTCTTCAATATGAAAGAAATACAATTCCAACCTTGCATACAAATTGACAAAGTATACATAATCTCTAAATGATTGATCAATCATGCAAACAAATTGGCAAAGTATACATAATCTCTAAATGATTGATCAATCCTGCAAACAAATAATACAACCATTTATAAAATTATTGGGAAATAACTCTAGATAATACCTCGGTCATAGAACCTTTCCTCAACAATGATCATTTAATTGCAAACCACAAATTCAAATTTACTCATATCAATGAGCTATCATCCCTACCTAACATCTATGTTGTTGATATCCTTGCTGTTGTTATATCTATTAGCCAGTTGACAACCATATTGAGGAAAAATGGCACTGAGACCCAAAATAAAAGCCTTGAATTGAAGGAAATGTTTGAATGTAGTGTTGAGCTTACATTATGGGTGCTATTTTTAAATAAACATGGACTACAAAAAAATTCTTCTTCGAATTCCTATCTAATCATTGCTATAAAGGTTGGAACAACAAGTGATTTCAATAGGAGATCAATTAGTACAAATTTTACTTCCCATATTTCCATCAATCCTAACCTCAAATATTCTCGTGATGTAAGAGATTGGATTGAAAAAGAATATGAAACCCTCAAATCTCACTCCTTATAGACACATGGTGCCTCTGGTGGTCACCCCTCTATTTAGAAGTTTGTCATTGACATTGAAAAATAAGGCCTCAACTGAACTAATCAACAACTTTATTTCATTTTGGTCGAGGTAAGCATCACATATATAAATAGAGATGATTGTTGGTACAATTCTTTCCTTCTCATTTTTAACAATCGCCAACGTAAGAAAAAAGGTGTTTTCTACTGAAGAGGGTAACTGACATTCTCAGAGATGCAAGAAAATTTTTGATGAATGTGCTTACAGGTACATTTTCCACTTCAAAATAAAGGACCATACAGGGACAACTAATATTACCGCATTCCAAGAAGCAACAAAAAACCTTCTTGACATCCCTAATGGGCAACTATATATGCTCTCAGAGGAGGAGAAAAATATCAAGACTACAGATATTTTTGGCAACTTGTTCTTTAATAAATACATCTTCAAATTGTTAATACATGAAGACACGCTGGGAAATGAAAAACAAGTCCAATCCATTGTTATTATATCAGACAAAATTCACTCCAAGATAGAGAGGAAAAAATATACCAATAACTGCAAGTTTTCCTACATACTAATAACTCATATATTTCCTAAATATATCTAGTTTGTTCCAACACATTTTTTTCAAGGAAATGATAAACTATGTCTTCAAGGTTTAAATGCCTTGGTGTGATTTAGTTATATAAGAATCAAAGAAACACATGTTAATGATTATCATTATATTTTTATGAAAATCAACAGCTTTAGTATATTCTTAATCTTGGTTTGAAAACGATATTACCATTACTATGTACTATATTGTTCTTATGAAAATCGAGGATTATAAGGTATTTTTATACCTTATTTAAATTGTATATTAATGTTACTATATATATTAATTGTACTTTTCTATACACCTCTTTTGTTTCCTTGGTCCATGTATCTATATTCATTTTTGTTGATGTGTTTATAATTTGTAATTTTATTTAAATCATTTTAATTTTTTTTAATTAATATATATTTTAAATGTATGTTTATTTCTTCAATATATGTATTTTCAAGTATTAAAAATGTTTTTCAAACAAATACTAATATTTATTATAAATCATTTCTTTTCTTTGTACAAAAACATGGTCAACTTGCAAACCAATTATAGAGAAGCTCAAAGATCCATCGGTTCAATTGGATAAATATCATAGTTTCCACAACAAACACCTCGAAAAAACTATGGAAGATGGCCAACAAGTCTATGAAATCATTCAAATCCAAAATATGTTCCCTATAGTTTCGCCTACTCTAAAAAAAATCCATGTTCACGCAACAAAGACCATTATGAAACCAAACAATATTCTATCAACTTAAACAACAAACCCATCTTTACCATATCTAACAACAAATACTAACATAAACATCCCTTTTTTTAATGATTCATTACCTTTTCCAACCTCAACTTCAATGTAATCAACCAAATCAATAGTATTACATCTACCCCAAACGCACTACAAAATGAGAAACCCCACAAAAAATATGTGCATCGCAAATATGAACAAAATAAACATAGACAACTTTCAAGATCCAAGGAAAAATATCTTTCCACGAAATTCCAAGTTGATCTAATTCAACACCAATATTTTTCCCATATTGCTACAACATTTTGCACAAATGCACTAGTTTGCCGAAAAGTTCATGGAATCAACCATACGCAAAATATGCTCTCATCATTTTTACCTTGCCTACCACACATCCATGTTCCCCTTGCAAAGACCATTATGCAACCAAACACTATTCCATTAACTTCAACAACAAGCCCATCTTTACCATTTCTAACCTTAAATATTGAAAACAACATCCCTTTCTTCAATAACTCCCATACCTCCTCCAACCTCAACTTCAATGTCACCAACAAAATCAATAGTATTCCATTTACACTACACACCCTTGAAAATGAAAAGCATCGCAAACAACATGCACATCGAAAAGATGAACAAAATAAGTGTAGACAAGCTAAAAGATCCAAGGAAAAATAACATTTCATGGAATCCCGAGTTGAACCTACTCAATACCAATCCCTTGCCCATATTTCTAGAACATGTTGTACTCATATCGATGCCTTTTCCAAAATAGATACATGTAATACTTGCATGGAATCTTACCTTGGGATTCATACAACCATATCATTCGATGGTTTTATTTGTTCTTGTTGTTGCATGGAAAATCATGGCCACCTCTTCTCTAAATGGAATAATATGTACCCTAGAGACCAACCCTTGTCCTGTCAATTCTTACCCAAGTAGAAGAAATGCTCATTTCTCATGTGAACCCACTATTGCAAGTTAGTCATGCTCGAGGTGGCCAATAAAAATATAGTGGCCACACTGTTAGTTTCCCACAAAACATTAACACAATTTCTATTTATCTCCCACACCACCTTGAAGGTTTGGACATTTTGGTTGTTAGAATGCATGGAATAGAGGGAAAATCATATGTTTGTTATGTGACCAAATCTCATGTCATGGAAACACTTCTCTAAAAGATACAACATGATAGATATTATAAAGATGTCCAGCTCGATTGCACCTCAATTGTTGTACTTCCCGTTGTATCTACAAACATCTCTGCTCGACTCCACATCATTTCTACCAATATGTCAGATACATGTCGAGACGACCCAAAATTTACTGAACCCCAATCTTCTTTTTCCTTTATCCTACCCAATATGCATCGAGAAATGATAGAAATCAACAACTTTGTCCAAAATAAAGTTGGCCCTCCAATAAAAATTGTTGACTGGCCATAAACATAAGCAACATCAGTAAACAAATATACTACATAGGGCTTGTTTGATATGGAATTTCCATCGCTTTTCCCAAATGGCCATGCAGTATATGGCCAACCACAACAAAGAAACATTCACATTGACCAATACGCACTCCATTTGATTCAATATCATGAAAATAGATTTGATTTCCATCCAAGGTTCTACTACTTCCTATACAACCTCATCATGCGCCATTGCAGTTAGACCGGTGCTACAATGTTTGTAAATAAGATACAAGAAAACAACATGCCAACCACTATTGAAGCCCTCCAAGTGAACCTTCAAACTTTGCCCGCAAAAAGCTACGAGAGCATGTTATGTTGTTTGTGTCACATATACGAGGGACTCGAGCACACTGGAATTCTTGTAGAAGAGAACTATCATAAATGATCACATAGCTAGGGTGCCCCACATTGTTCTTCACACTCAGTTCAACAAACACAAAATGCCTGTAATTGCATGCTATAATGGGAACCTCACCACCTTCCAACCCATTGTTGCATCAACAATGGAGGACTCGTAATATCATTCAAAAACCCAACACTATCGCTCTATATATGCATAAAAGGTTTGAAATCTTCCATGAGGAGATGCTACAAAAAATACTTTCACACAAATGAATTTTGGTATAGGTATATCACCATATATGATTTTATCCCCATGCATTCTACAAAAATCATACAATTTAGACACCTCTTTGACATTCTTTTATTGGATTTCATGTAGGTATGAATGGAAAGACAGAGGCTCAAGACATATTCATGGTTTCTTATGGTTACAAGGTGCTCCAGACATGGAATATTTGGATTGGGAAGACCCCATGACAATAAGTTATGCTAAGGATTTCTTTGAAAAATATCTAACGATTGGAATACTCAAAAGGACCATGATACAAATGTACACATGCACCATTCCATTCAGGATGACCCTTCTTTAAGAAACACAACATAAATACTTGATTCACACTCATTCAAGGATTGCACAAAGCTACTTAATCGAATACAATGCCATACAAAATGTGCATAGATGACATGTCTCTGTAAGAAAGCCTCCAAGGTTTAATGAAAGTATAATTTCCCATGGAACTTACATAGTGAGTCATCGCTATTCATTGATGATACCGATAAAAAAAATATGAATTTGTCCGCAATGATGATCATCTAAACATCCATAACCCTGACATGCTTACAATATGTCGAGAAAATATGGATTTCCAACCTATCCTCTCACGTCATGCAATTTTGCAATATATTTCCAAATATGAGCTTCTAAAGCAAAGGGAAGATTAGATAGCTATCATCATATGTTGACTAGAATAACATATACATTTAATCCAAAAGACCCTTATTCAACTGCCTATATGTGTTTGTACGTAGAGGCTATTGTAGACAGAGATATAGGCATACGAGAAACTTGTCATATGTTGTAGAAGCTCCCCCTTGTCACATGCAGTTGTCTTTTTATCACATTGAATGTTGTCCACCGTATATTTCGGTGAGTCTCCCAAGATACACATAATTGTTTATCTGGATCTAGCTTCATTCATGCCTATGCCAATCACCCTTATTGCCTTCATCCACTCCCTCTCATTGAAACTATAAAATATTGCTCATATAGTCGCCACGAAGAAAAGACCCATGGAAAAAATGATAGTCCCTAATTGTCCTTGTTTGGCCGAACTTTAAGATCATTCCTACACAAGATTCCAAAACCTTCAAAGAATTTTGTTGGAGTGAGTTGTTGTTATACAAACCATTTTGTACCTTCACAACCAACATAGGCCTTTCAAGGAATAAAATCATACCAAATTGGGAGAACATAAAAGGAACCTACCATGCATGGCATATACATTGTTCACCTGTAAATGTTGAAGAAACAACAATTGATGAAGCTAAAGACAATAATACACAAATTCATCCCGACTGCATAAAGATAAATGAGTGGGAATTATTATCAATATTGATCCATTTTTCCCATACATACTTCGATGAGATTGACATCCTTGGAATTTGTTACTTTGACACCAATTATTGTTGGGACAATCCAAAAATTCTAGAAGAAGTTCTTATTTTTGCATGACAATTGATTGAAACAAACCAATTGTGTATGGATGTGGTACACATAAATCAACATGTCGATCCATGGGATAATACAATGTCACACAAAAAATGTCAGGAATTCGACATAATACTACAACATTCACAACAAAAGAAAAAACCAGAATCCCTAATGATGATCATTCAAGGAATAGTTGGGACTGGAAAATATTACCTAATCAGTTGCATTAAAGCTTCATTGAATATGCACTCTCCCTATGGAAAAATGGAAATACTACTTCTTGCTCCCGTTCGAGTTGTAACTTTCAACATACAAGCAACCACTATAAATGCAAAACTCAAGATTCCAATTAAAAACTTCCAGTGTTTACAAGCACACACATTGGTAGTGTTCTAGGAAGAAATGAAACATATCCATTATGTTCTCATGGATGAGATGAGCTTCATAGGGACTAAACTATTTATGCAGATTGAAATCCGTCTACGTGAATCATTTCCAGAAAACAACAATTTCCCATTCGGTCATTGCTCTATAATTCGTGTTGGTGATCTAGGACAACTACCACATGTTATGGACACACATTTATATGCAAGGGCAATACTAGGCAGGTTTTTGTGGAACTCCACCAATGTTGTAACCTTACAAACAATCTTATGCCAATAGGGCCAGGACAAAGAGAAAATCCACTTCCGTCGCCTCTTGACAAACATTAGGAACGCAATTCCGCTACAACAATATTGGGAGATCCTTCAGTCTTAGAAAAATACATCATTGTCTACAACAGAATGCAAAGCCTTTAATGCAGCCATACACCTATTTGCAACAAGTATTTTGGTGTTCGAACATAATAACCAAATGGTAAAGTCATTGAACATGCCAATAGCACACAACATCGTATAATGTCTTAGCTTTTCTATCTTTAAGGAAGATGATGACCATCAATTGGACCAAAAAATCTTGTTATGTATTGGCCAATGCATTATGTTGTCCTGCAATTTGTGGATCCAAGTAGGATTAGTTAATGGAACACTATAAATGGTCACCCAAATTGCCTACACACAAGGAGCAGTCCGTCCAAACTTGCCAGCCTATGTTGTTGCGGAGTTTGATACATATATTGGTCCACCATGGAACCTTATTAACCCCAAATAAGTGTCAATCCCACCCATAAAATGTGACACCAAGAAATAAATCCCACTCAAAATGACATGAACCTTGACTATACATAAATTTCTAGAGGCTACAAGAATTTTGATGAACAAATTGAAGCTGGAAAGTGGACTGGCAAATGCAGATAAGGAAGACAACTTGAAACTGAGAAACTTTTAAGTCACGTAATGCAGCTTGAAGCTCAGAAACTAAAGGTAACAGACCAGCCTTCAAAGAAGTCCGCAAGGCAACTTGAAGCTGGGAAGCGAAGTCTGCAAGGCAACTTGAAGCTGAGAAGCTTTTAGGTCACGTACTACAGCTTGAAGCTCAGAAACTAAAAGTAGCAGACAAGGCTTCACTACCTGATATTTTCAAAACAAAATAGTATGTAAGTGGCACCTTCCAAGCATGGGAAGACTCTCTCATCACTACCATGTTCGTTTAGCAAATAAACTAAAGTTTACTCTGTTGAAACACTCCATTAGTTATACATTAAATAAACAAGTAAATATATTTCTTATTTTAAATATATTTCTTATTTACGGTAAAAAAATTCGTTGATTAGATCTGATATGAGAATTTGATTCTCCATAAAATGACGACCACAGTGGGAGTCGAACCCACGACCTTTTGGTGGTAAACTTCCAGTTATCTTCTTAAAACAACTAATACCGTGATTTCCTTTAAAAATTTGTGAGAATTTTTCAGAAAAGTCTCTTGTCCCGCTCAGTCGGTGGCTTGTCAGGGTTTGAAGCCTCCCTGTGCAACATGGTGGAGGTTTTCAAAATAAAGCTTGGATTTGCTTCTTTCAGATTATCAAAATTTATTGTTAAGCACACAAAGGCTCTACCTGGGTGCAGCCTGCTTACTATCATTTGTGAGCAACGCTTTTAAAAATGAAAGGGCCCAACCAAGTTCGAACCGGTGACCTCTTGATCTGCACTCAAATGCTCTACCACTGAGCTATAGGCCCAGACACCTGGTTATGGATTTTATTTACTTATCTCTAGTTTTACTAAAAAGTGAATTTATAACAGACATGGAAAACCCCACGGCAGCCATGCAAGCCATCGTGATTGCTCATACACATCGCCGGGAACACAGAAGAAAGGCAAGGAATTAAAAGAGACCATCTAAGAGCAAGCCACTTTCAAAGGTGCAAGGCTAAGATATCAATAACAGATTGAAAGGTATATTATCATTCATTTTGTCTTTATTTTTATTATAAGTATGAATTATTTTTATTATAAGTATGAAGAGGGATATTCCCATATAAAGTTTTAAAAAATTACAATTTTTTATTTTTAGTTGTTTAAATTGAATTTCTGAATTTAAAAATGAATTTTATATACTTTTTGAAGACAATCCAATTATATATATATTTAACTACTTAAATTTACAACAATAAAAATAAAATAGTTATACTACAATAAAAGAAATAAAAACACTCCTTAAATATAAGTTTAAAAAGGTTTATGTATAAATTTTTTGTTTTTAATTTTTTTTATTAAATATATATATATATTTTTTTAATAATATTTAAAAGAAATAAAAAAATACTTAAAAAATTAAAAAAATATTTTTTTAAGTTATATTTTTCATCTTATTTATTTTTACTTTAAATATATATATTTTTTCTATATTTTATTTTATGTATATTTGTACATATGCAAGGATCTCTATCACCCTAGGTTATAAGAATACCAAGGGTAACATGACATTTATTTGGCACTTGAATATTTTCTTCCAAATTTAATATTGTAAAATTTTTATGTTTTTGTTAATGTTAATATTTGTTTCCAAATTCAATGTTGTGCAATTTTTATGTTTTTGTTATTGTTAATATATTGGATGAAATATATGGTTGTTGTAGAAAGAAAAAATAATTGATTGGGATGATAAAGGATGACATAATAAGAAAAGTTTAAAAGATTTATAATTTTTATGTTTTTGTCAATTGTATGGTTGTTGTAGAAAGGAAAACCAATTAATTGGGATGATACAATAAGCAAAGTTTAGAAAAGATTTCAACATTAGTATTTTTGAGGTTATCATTTGTTGTTCAAGTTATTTTTCTCAAATCAATGTTCCAAAATATTTGCATATTTATTTTTGGGCATAGTCTAAAGGTTTTAGGTTTTGGACTTTTCTAGCAACCATTATTAAAATTCTGTTATACAACTATTTATGAAATCAACTTTTTGTTGTTTTAATATTCAAAGAAAATAATATTCATAAATATTTAATCACATTATCTTATACATAAAATAATAATCACTATATTTTTTTAATTGAATATTTTTTATTAATAAACAAATTCAATTTAAATATAGTAAATAAGATTAATCTTTTATTTGATAAATCAAATATTTCATAATTTTAAACAAACTAAAAATATCATATAATATATTTAAAAAAACATTATAAACTAATAACTAAATATTTTTTATTAATATACAAATTCAATTTAAATATAATAAATAAGATTAATCTTTTATTTGATAAATTAAATATTTAATAATAAAAAACCAAACTAAAAGTATCATGTAATATATTTAAAAAACATTACAATCTAGTAACTAAACCTTTATTATAAATATTAAAATTAAAATATAGTATAATAATAATAATGAAGAGGTTGCATTTGTACTCGATATGAGTAGATATAGGTGATACTCATGTGAGTAAATAATGAAGAGAAGGTATTTGTACTCGGTACCAAATATCCTATGAAGTTGAATGAAGTTGTATTAGCATTTAATTTTGTAAGTAATATATTTATATAGTTTAATTTTTTAATATTTTTTAGTATATATATTATAAATGTCATAATTTTTTGTAATTTGATTAAGTATAATGGTTGAAAATATGTAATTTTTTTTTTGAAATTATATGTTTAAAATAATATATATTTTTAAGTGAATATGATTAAAAATATGCAATTTTTTTTTTGAAATTATATGTTTAAAATAATATATTTTTTTAAGTGAATATAATGGTTAAAAATATGTATTTTTTCTTTCAAAATTATATATTAAAAATAATATATTTCTTTAGTATATACATTATAAATATTATAATTGAAGTGGGTTTAATGGTTACCTCCTACATGTTAAATGATTAATATTAAAGCGATTTTGTATCTATTTGTTAAATAATTAATATTAATAGGGTTTTGTATTTTTTTATACATTTTTATATTTATTAAATAAGTTTACACTTAACTTTTATATATATATATATATAATACATTTATTTATTTACGAAGTTTTTTGAATTTTTTTTCCTTAACTTAATATTAAATAAATATATTAACTTCATATTAAATAAATGTATTAATATAAGTATATAAATGTAAATGTATCATTTAGTTGAAAAGCCTCATGAGTTAGCTTAGTGGGCAAAAAGTGGACACATTTCATTCATTAGAAAAAAAAAAATTATATTACTTAGATTGTTTAAATAAATGTATTAGTATATAAATGTAAGTAGATGTAGGACAACTACCAAATGTTATGGACACACATTTATATGCAAGGGCAATACTAGGCAGGTTTTTGTGGAACTCCTTCACCATTGTTGTAACCTTACATACAATCTTATGCCAACAGGGTCAGGATGAAGAGAAAATCCACTTCCGTCGCCTCTTGATAAACATTAGGAACGCAACTCGACTACAACAATATTGGGAGATCCTTTAGTATCAGAAAAATACATCATTGTCTACAACAGAATGCAAAGCCTTTAATGCAGCCATACACCTATTTGCAACAAGTATTTTGGTGTTCGAACATAATAACCAAATGGTAAAGTCATTGAACATGCCAATAGCACACAACATCTTATAATGTCTTAGCTTTTCTATCTTTAAGGTAGATGATGGCCATCAATTGGACCAAAAAATCTTGTTATGTATTGGCCAATGCATTATGTTGTCCTGCAATTTGTGGATCCAAGCAGGATTAGTTAATGGAATACTATGAATGGTCACCCAAATTGCCTACACACAAGGAGTCTTCCGTCCAAACTTGCCAGCCTATGTTGTTGTGGAGTTTGATACATATATTGGTCCACCATGGGACCATATTAACCCAAAAAAAATGTCAATCCCACCCATAAAATGTGACACCAAGAAACAAATCCCACTCAAAATGACATGGGCCTTGACTATACATAAATTTCTAGAGGCTACAAGAATTTTGGTGGACAACTTGAAGCTGGGAAGTGGACTGCCAAATGCAGATAAGGAAGACAACTTGAAGCTGAGAAGATTTTAAGTCACTTAATGCAACTTGACGCTCAGAAAGTAAAAGTAACAGACAAGCCTTCAAAGAAGTCTGCAAGGCAACTTGAAGCTGGGAAGCTTTTAGGTCACATACTGCAGCTTAGCTCAGAAACTAAAAGTAGCAGAGAAAGCTTCACTACCTGATATTTTCAAAACAAAGGCTTAACTACCTGATATTTTCAAAACAAAATAGTATGTAAGTGGCACCTTCCAAGAATGGGAAGACTCTCTCATCACTACCATGTTCGTTTAGCAAATAAACTAAAGTTTACTCTGTTGAAACACTCCACTAATTATACATTAAATAAACAAGTAAATATTTTTCTTATTTACAGTAAAAAAATTCGTTGATTAGGTATGATATGAGAGTTTGCTCTGTTGAAACACTCCATTAGTTATACATTAAATAAACAAGTAAATATATTTCTTATTTACGGTAAAAAAATTTGTTGATTAGGTCTGATATGAGAATTTGATTCTCCGGAAAAGGACTACCATAGTGGGAGTCGAACCCGCGACCTTTTGATCCGAAGTCAAACGCGCTAATCCACTGCGCTATGCGGTAAGAAGTGGTAAACTTCCAGTTATCTTCTTAAAACAACTAATACCGTGACTTCCTTTAAAAATTTTGTGAGAATTTTTCAGAAAAGTCTCTTGTCCCGCTCAGTCGGTGGCTTGTCAGGGTTTGAAGCCTCCCTGTGCAACATGGTGTAATTTTTATGTTTTTGTTATTGTTAATATACTGGATGAAATATATGGTTTTTTTTTTAACTAAAAACGGTGGAACCTGTTATATTAACAAAAAGCCAAAGTGTACAGTGTCTGGTATAGTCTCCAGTTGTCCTGCCTGAATAGGAAACCAGGACAGCTGGGCTATATGTGCTTGATGCATAATTCTTATCAAAACATATATATGCTCGCCCTGCCTGAGGGAAACCAGGGCGACAGTGTTATAGAGTTGCAGAAACCAGAGCATTCCTAAGTTTAAAGTGTCTATGTAAACTATCTAAACCAAAACAACATTAAGACTTCTAACCAGAACCCCTGAATGACTATTTGCTTGAGCTCGCTCGCTTGTATCCCTTCCGACGCCAGCCTGTCGGAATTGCATATTCCTGTGCGCATGTTGGACACTGCTTCTTTGGAGTGCTCTTTGAGAGGCTTGCGAAGAGTATGTCCATTCGCTATTCCATTCTGTCCATACGAAAGACCAGGTCGCTCAGCATGTTTCTTAGCTCGAAAACGAGGGGCAGGTGCCAGAGTGTCGAGCAGGTGGGCTGGTCCAGTTCTCCCTCGTCGCCATGCTTCCGCTTGCCGGTGTCCCCTTCTGATTTTGCCCTAGTGTCTCCCGCTGGACGGGTCGGTATTTCCTCATTCCTCTTCATCCCTGTGGTGTTGCCTGGCGGGATTTACTCCTCCACTATGAAGTGCGGGAGGAAGTCCTCCTCGTTGTCAGCGCCATGTCTACCCAGGTGGGCTCCGGGTGGTGTCATGTTCTCTTCAAATTTTTCCACGGGAGGTTGGCACTTCATGGCTTCCTCTGGGCTGATCTGTTCAACAATTTCCATAGGTGTCGATCAGGATCTCCTCCTGCGACGGATTGACGCCAGTGCCAAGGCTTTCTCGAATTTTTGGATACGCTTACGTCGGGATTCAGCCCTATACTAGGCTGCCCCTCTGCATGACTTACCTCTTAGTCGAGGCATGGTGGAGGCTTCTGGAGGAAGGCGAATGGGTGGAGGTCGAGAGTGCAGTGCAGCCTCCCTATTCTCTGCTTTTGACGGAAACCGGAGATGGCTCTCGGATAGAATGAGCTTTGCGAAGGCTGAATACATCTCGACGTTGTCCCTTGTCATTATAACACTTCCAACTGTTCTACACGCGATCTCCATTAACTCTGAGCTTTGAGTGCTCTGTCTCCTGGTACCGCTCCCGCGCGCGAGAGGGCTCGTCGCGTTAAGGTGGCGAGTGTAAGCCATAAATTAATTTATTGACGGAGGAGGTGGGCCGATTGATGCCATTAATAGGCGTCCTGGCATCCCCCCGCGCGTCCTCAGCTGAGCTCTTGACACCCCATCCGGGGGGATGAAATATATGGTTGTTGTAGAAAGAAAAAATAATTGATTGGGATGATAAAGGATGACATAATAAGAAAAGTTTAAAAAATTTATAATTTTTATGTTTTTGTCAATGGTATGGTTGTTGTAGAAAGGGAAGCCAATTAATTGGGATGATACAATAAGCAAAGTTTAGAAAAGATTTCAACATTAGTATTTTTGAGGTTATCATTTGTTGTTCAAGTTATTTTTCTCAAACCAATGCTCCAAAATACTTGCATATTTGTTTTTGGGCATAGTCTAAAGGTTTTAGGTTTTGGACTTTTCTAACAACCATTATTAAAATTCTGTTATACAACTATTTATGAAATCACAACTTTTTATTGTTTTAATATTCAAAGAAAATAATATTCATAAATATTTAATCACATTATCTTATACATAAAATAATAATCATTATTTTTTTTAATTGAATATTTTTTATTTATAAACAAATTCAATTTAAATATAGTAAATAAGATTAATCTTTTATTTGATAAATCAAATATTTCATAATTTTAAACAAACTAAAAATATCATATAATATATTTAAAAAAACATTATAAACTAATAACTAAATATTTTTTATTAATATACAAATTCAATTTAAATATAATAAATAAGATTAATCTTTTATTTGATAAATTAAATATTTAATAATCGAAAACCAAACTAAAAGTATCATGTAATATATTTAAAAAACATTACAAACTAGTAACTAAATCTTTATTATAAATATTAAAATTAAAATATAGTATAATAATAATAATGAAGAGGTGGCATTTGTACTCGATATGAGTAAATATAGGTGATACTCGATGTGAGTAAATAATGAAGAGAAGGTATTTGTACTCGGTACCAAATATCCTATGAAGTTGTATTAGTATTTAATTTTGTAAGTAATATATTTATATAGTTTAATTTTTTAATATTTTTTAGTATATATATTATAAATGTTATAATTTTTTGTAATTTGAAAATATGTAATTTTTTTTTTGAAATTATATGTTTAAAACAATATATATTTTTAAGTGAATATGATTAAAAATGTGTAATTTTTTTTTTTGAAATTATATGTTTAAAATAATATATTTTTTTAAGTAAATATAATGGTTAAAAATATGTATTTTTTCTTTCAAAATTATATATTAAAAACAATATATTTCTTTAGTATATACATTATAAATATTATAATTGAAGTGGGTTTAATGGTTATCTCTTAAATTATATGTTAAAACAATACATTTCTTTAGTATACATTATAAATATTATAGTTTCATGTAGTTGAAGTGGGTTTAATGGTTACCTCCTACATGTTAAATGATTAATATTAACACGATTTTGTATCTATATGTTAAATAATTAATATTAATAGGGTTTTGTATTTTTTATACATTTTTATATTTATTAAATAAATTTATACTTAACTTATTTTTTTTTATATATATATATATATATATATATATATATATATATATATAT
>ML796755.1:167911-193974 GCA_009831015.1 Picea engelmannii
GCCTCATGGATTAGCTTAGTTGGTAAAAAGTGGACACACTTCTCTTATTAGGAAAAAAAAATATATTAATTAGAATGTTTAAATAAATGAAATAGTATATAAATGTAAGTATATTAATTAGATTGTTTATTTTTAATAATGAAAAAGAAAGTTATTATCCTCCCTTTTCTTGTTCAAATTTCATTTTCAAACCTGTTTGTTCTTCATATGTCAATTGTTTATGCTTTCTCTACATGGTAGTCTTTACATTTTCCTCTTTTTTCAATAATTACATTCCACATGGGGTGGATGCAAGGAAATTTCATAGAGTTGGAGCATTTGTCTAAAGCATGCAGTCCATGCTACCCCGGACCTCCAACCAGCAAACTGCTTTTAATTTCACAAGATCACTGAATCTGAACCCACAGTACATAACAAATCTAATTAGGGTTCGCGCAACACACAGATATTTAAATGATTTTGCTGGGTTAAACAAATAATTTGATAATAATAACAATGAGATTGACAACCAAACCAAATCAAACCTGGAGTCGTTTCTATAACCCCAATGCCAATAACGATGTCTATTCTGTTGCAGATAACATGTACCCAATTTACCCTGTGGATCGCTCCAGCCAAAACAACGAATGTTGTTTCCACAGGAATATGAATTATTAATGAACGGCGTTATGAAAAATCCGGTTAACGAAAAGGCGCCAGAGAATATAAGGGATATATGAATACCTTTGTTGCCCCGTCTATGAGAATTGAATCGCAGAAACGAAAGTAGAGTTCTTTCTTTGAAGAGAATACGATGGGCGAGACCGTCTTGGGTAATATCTGCTCCAGGCATGGTTGGGGGAGCCATTTGTTCCATACAGAGTCAGAATTTGCAGCAGATCTAAACAGTCTGGAAGCGGGGTTGCAGATTCGAGAGAAAGGGTTTAAGAGGAGCTGCGTAGTACCAGCGTGGTTCCTCGAGCAGTCGTTTGCTGCAGGATGCCTGTGCTCCTCCAATTGAGTGGTCAGAAAAAATTAGGAGATAATGGATTTAGTTGTGGAATATTAAGCATTGCCCAGGCATATTAGTGAGAGGCGGTGAGAAGGTGCATGTAGGCAGATCGCCAAGGGGACAGTCATCGATTACAGAAATAGTACAAGCAATGACAGCACAGGCATGACTGCAACGACAAGACACACATCGATTCCGCCACCTGTTTCGACGAACCAGAACACTAACCCTAACCTCGAACATGGTAGTCAATATGGTAGTCAAAATTACATGTGTTATTGTTTAATTGTTATAGGCTTTGTTTTTTTTCTTAAATTCAAGCCTATCATATAAATCAGGATGAAATCACAAAATTTTGTTGTTTAAATTGCATTTTTGAATGTATAAATGAATTTAGCATGTTGAAAATTCAATTCAGTATGTTGAAAATTTTTGAAATTTTTTTATTTTCAAGAATTAAATAAAAAGAATGATTGGTCTAAAAGATTGGTCTTGTAAAAAAAAATTGATCTTGTTGTTTAAATTGCATAAATAAATTCAACTATTGATCTTGTTGTTTAAATTACATATCTAAATACATAAATGAATTCAACCTGCTAAAAATTCTTAAAAAAATTATATTTTCAAGAATTAAATAAAAAAAAATGAATCATTGATCCAAACTATCATTAGTCTTGTAGAGAGAATTTGTTCAATACATTAAAAAAAATTCTAAAATGCTAATTCACTACCATTACAAATTATTACAAATTATTTAGAAAGAAGAAAGACAAAATTTTAGCAACCTTACCGATATCTATTCTCAAATTTATTGCATTGTGAAGGATAGCTGAAGGCACAAAGTCTGCGGCTGGTCGGAAGCCCATTTTACAGTGAGCTAGGAGCTATGGTAAGATTAACATGCTTGTCATCTTATGGTAGTTCATCTTGAGAAAACTATAACATGAAGCATTATGTTTCGTCTAAGTTTTTGTACAATCATCTGTTTTTAACAGGCATAGCAAAGTCACACCAAGCCAGGCGGGGTAGAGTTTAACCTGTATGACACGGGCATCATGATATCTCATATCTTCATGGCATTGGTATGATGCACATACTTGCATACCCTTGCTACAACGAGGATTTTGTAATTGCTTGGACATGAGCAACTACTCCCTGCCGCATTGTGCCCTTTTAACATATCAATCTTTGCATTTCATAAAATTAGGGTTTTCCACTTTTCTATTAACCTCCATTATATGAACTGTAGCAGAATTTTAATAGAAAAGCAATTAGAAATAGGAGTACGCAAAAAAAGACTGTGAATTCGGCCGGATTTAAAGGGGTAGTCTGAGTTTTTTATGGATTAAAGTTTGATATATTTCAGATCCTTACTTCAGAGGTTTTGTCCCATTCTAAACCAATTTAGATGCTTAAAAAATCAGGGTTCATGGGACAGCCCAAAGACCTACCGAAAAAGTAACTTGGGAGAAAAGATTACTCTCAAATTAACCCACTCCATTAAAAAAATATACTATTGAATGTGATTTTATCAGATGAACCTTCCTCATTGTTAATTTGAAAATCCATAACATATATCATCTCAAACTGGTGGTGGACGAAGCTAAAAGTAAACCTGAACCAAAAGAAAAGAGGCGAACTCATTCATTCCCAAACACAAGTGCCGTGCTGAAGACCTAGACTGAAGACTGAAGTGATTTTGTAGTTTTTCGATTTGACTGGGTGAATGGAGGTAAGAAAAACGTCATGGCCTCATACCCCTTCATATCTTCTTACGTCATGGAGGTAAGAAGATAGGTGTAGGAGAGGGTTGTAGGGCAGCAACCATCCCACCCTTCGCTAGGAGGTCACATGTCTCTTCGATGGTTGAGTATTCCTTGCAGCTAGGTAAACAATTCACACATCCATTGCCTAAATTCCTCCATACATACCAATGTTTCCATACATGGCCACTCTTTGGAACCCCATGACCAACAACCAGCTTTCCTTGAGCTACACATGTCGCCATCAACGAGGACAACAACCAGCTTTCCTCAAGCTACACATGTTGCCATCAACGAGGCTAGATGGAGCACTATCAAATTCGAGAAGTTTCAGTCATGACAGAAATATAAACTCAAGTATGAAGCTAGACGAATAAAATGAAAACAAAAAACCAAACTCGAAATATATAAACAATATTTCACAAATATTTACTTTTCATGAATTATCCTTTTATATTTATCACGCAAGTCCCATGAATCTTAAATATTAAGTCACTTGAATCCACTGCCAGGCATAATCATAACATTGAATTACTTGAATTGCACAACTGAAGACAACTTTTTCCACTCACTGATATAACTCGGTGAGCATAGGGAGCAACACCAATCACAAGACAGAATTCATGCCTCTCGCTGTCCTTATGTTCATTACTACTGGCTGAACTCAACTTTGAAATATCGATGCAACTTTTATTATAAAAAAGGAAGAGGTTTTCCCACAGGAGTTGAAGTTGGAATGCTCAATAGTCAAAACAAAGAAATCAGAGGGGAAAAAAAAACTTTCCTTCCAAAATGCAAAATGCCAAAAATGTATATGTACATGCATAATACCTAAAACTATGCACTTCTTAAATCATATATAGCTTCACATTGCCTAACAACCATAATATGAAAAACAAAATCTTACTGCAACTTTCTGGTTAATGTTGGTCAAACTCTCAATAGGAAGAGACATTGTTGTACAAATCTTGCTTCAAACCTGTACCAGAAAGTTGAAACAATAACAGAGAATAAGGCCAATCGTAGCTCCCTGAAGTAGTTGATATTGCAGTGTACGCATTTAAAAATGAGAGAACTCATAGATATTCCTTTGAACATATATCAGTTCAATGATAGCCAAGGCATCTGGATCCATGATCATCATCTCATGTGCTTCTGTTGAGATCCACTGCCAAATCTGGGCTTGTAGTAGTGAGTGGCCAGGAGATGAGGATCATCTGCGCAAGAGGCCTTCGCCGAAGCCATCAGTTAGAGTGCTAGTTGCAAATGGTAGCTCTCTTTAGTCTGTTGTGCCCAGTTCTTGACTTGGATGAGCTCGAGGGGGAGGAGCTCGACGACCCTTGGCTTGGACATCGAAGAGGGAAGATGGCTGGAATGGATAGTGCAAGTTGGGTTGATAATATGTACGAACATAAAAGGTTTTAGTGAACACACAACAATGGAATATTCCAAACTATTTTGAATAACCCATATAATAAACCTTTTAAAAATATACTTCCTTTTAAATTAATGATGAAACATTTCAGGTTTGTATTGGAGATGATAAAACTTACCAATGTACTATTTATGGATTGGCTTGCGATGTACAACGATTGAAATGATACCTTAGATTCACTCTCAAACAAACCCAAACACAATTTGTTTCTTAATTAAGAAATCAAGGATTCATATCAAACTCAAAAAGAAACAACGTGATAAAATTTCAGGAAGTCCCAGTTTTAGATTAACCAGGTGCATATCCAGTCAAGGCGGTAGAAGGAGCGCATACAGAGGCAATTCATCTGAGCCAGGACCTTAGCCGACATCCTCGCTTGTTCCAATTGTTTACCTGGAACTAGGTGACCAACTAGCATCTATGTCCATTGACCGGATTGATCCATCATGTTACATAAGATGGGAAGGTAAACTATACCTCGAGGAACGATCAAAATCATGGCATTTAAATTGATGAATTAAAAAAAAAAAATCAAATAAATTATCACGTACTTGGTTTTTTTTTTTTCAAGAGGGCCCTTGTTAGAAATATCATGAACATATATCATTACACCATGTTTAGCATGTTTATTATATCACATTTTTGGAAGTTATATTAACATTTTATTTTTATTAATTGAGTAAATCATCATTGATATTAATTATATAATTATTAGAATTAATGTTTACATTAAAATCACTTTGGGTTTGTTGGAGATTGTTGAGATATTTCCTCAATCTATCCTTTTAAGTTTGTAATAAGTTGGATCTGAAAACACTTATAAAGTGTATTGTATTTTGATTTGTATATGTAATAATAATAATAGCTTGAGTTTTTTATGCGTGTAATATGTTCTCTAAATTGGTATCAGAGCTAGTACAACCTTGACTTTCACAATTCCACAATTTTAATTGAATTTGTATATATGTAGGAGAGTAGAGTGTGTTGAGATGTTTGTGTGTTGTATTTCTTTTATGTGCGTTTTGTGAGAGGATCACTTCCCATTATCTCTAGTTCGATGACTATCTGTAGGGAAAGAAGAAGACCACCAAATCCAGATCTATGTGGCTCGCCTCTTGGATAAAAGAGAACCCTCTTCCAATTCCACAATGACCTTGTTTGTCAATTAAGGAGGGTGTTTGGTTCCCCTCGAGAGGCTGAACTCCATTTCATTCATTGAATCACAGGTTGGGGAAGTCCATCACAACCGAGTGGTCTATGGGAAACAGTGTGCGAAGGCATATAGGATGTGTGCTATCACGAATTTACCTGAGGATCAATTTGTGTTGTTGGCCTATATGGAGGAGTTACGCTACATGTTAGAAGACATTTCCTCTACATTAAACAAGTAGAGCATAACTACATTGATCAAAGTCCTCCACGCTTCTCGAGATGTCATTTGGGTCCGAGACGATGTTGTTGCTCCGTGATCTTCTATCTCCGGGATCCTTTAGAAGCTCAAAAAGGAAAAAGGTTCATCACAAAAATTTGTAGCATCACTTGTAAGAGTGGAATCTTATATGCTCATGAAAAATCAATCCTTATGGGGACATTTGTGTTCATTTTATTTTATTGGAGTAGATTTGTTTTTGAATTAATGTAAGTGTATATTAGCATTATTTTTGTTTGTGAAATGAATTATGAAGAACCAATCATAGAACAAAGTAACATAATTTAAGCTGGTGGTTCTTGATGTATGCAGTGCCACAAGAACACATCACTGGTTTGATTATGCCTACAATCTGTTATAGGTTGTGGTTCTCGGAGAATTCGGTAACCCAAGAACAATGACTATTGGTTATAGTTGTGATCCTTGTGTGTTTGTAATCTTGAGTGAAATACATCACTTTGTAAGATTGATTGTTGGATACATTCAACGTCTATATTGCTCTCCTATATAACTTATGAATATAGCGTGCTATGTACTTCAAAATATAGGACCATGTCAATAGAATGATCCAGTATCTAGACTGCTTTTCTGTCAAATACAACAAGCTATGGACTTTGACATATACAAGTATGTGAAGAATCGTCAGTCATTACAAATACATTATCGATGGCCATAAGCAATTGTATCTTCAATGGATGAAGTGGCAACTCATAATGAATGGTGGATAAGGATCGTAGACTACAAGACTTCAGAAGTGGATAGAGGCACTAATGAAGACCATAGCAAACAAAGATCAAGGTTCGAAAAATATTTTTTGTAAAATGTGTTTATTTGATTTTATTATTGCTCTTTGTGATGTAAGCATTAAGGGAGGGTGTTAGAATTAATGCTTACATTTGTTTGAGATTGTTGAAATATTCTCTCAGAGATTGTTGAAATATTCTCTCAACCTCTCTCTCTCTCAGTTTGGAATAAGTTGGATTTGACAACACTTATATAAGTGTATTGTATTTGGGTTTGTGTATGTAATAATAATAATAGTGTGAGTGTTTTATGCATTAAATATGTTTTCTAAGTATAATTACAAAGATATACCAAAATACTTTGTAAAGAGAAAGATTGATACATTGGAAATCATCCTCGTAAAGATTTCATTGCAAAAAATTGTGATAAAAACATTACGAAAAAAAATAGAACTCCAAAAAGAAAGATATCGTGGTTGTGTTCTAGGAGCATGAATGTTACTTTCATCAATGATATTGTTGATGGGAGTGTTTGATTACAGAGAGGGGGGGTGAATCAGTAATAGCGCAATTTAATCCTTTTTAACCAAATAATCCAACTGTTATGTCAATGTAGAATTATCATCCAATAATGAGCAATGAACAAATGAACAATCATACGCATACACAGTACACCAATGTTTTACATGGAAACCCAAAGCGGGAGAAAACCACGAAATAATTTTTCTTATATGTCTTGAAGAATTACATTCATTGGAAGCACCAACTTCCTTTGTTTTCCATCTGCAACTGGAAGGAGGCTCCAACCCCCTAGTCTCTCAGGCTACAACCTGAGGGAAGCTCCAACTCCCCAATTATCTGGATACAACTAGAAGGAGGCCACATACTCCTATGTTCTCCGGCTACAACCGAAAGAGGTCTACAACCACATGTCCTTGCCCCGTCCAACCACCCTGAAGTAGAAGTAGAATGATGGAACCACTGTCACACTATCACTCTGAGATATACTGCTATAAACATGTACCAATAAATCTGAACCATGCATCAACCATGCATCAACCTGTACCTCAACCTGTAATCAACCTGTACCATAAACAACTGCATCAACCATACATCAACCTGTACCAAACAACCTGTAATCAACCTGTACCATAAACAGGAGCATCCAACAATGTACCAAGTCTGTACCAATCATGTGTCAATTACTCATCAACTATGACTCATCAATATGTACCAACATCATCAACTATACATCTCATGTATGTGCCAACTCATCAACTACTTGTCTCAACCATGTACCTAAACCAAAATCCCTCATCATTTTCATCATCCAAATATGATTTGTGGCTTTGTAATAGACCTGGTGTTTATGATCACATTCCTACAAACCTTCCTTAACTTTAACAACAAGAGACTAGCATTTTCATCAAACTTTTCTTTAGTCTCACAAGCCTAGTTTTGGATTAGTCAACAACCCTAACTTGAACTAATCATAACTTTGTACCTGTAATGAATAAAGATATGAAACTGATACACAATGTTCCTCATTATGTTTTGTGAAATTTCTCCAAGTTTCACTACTTGGAACCTCTCAGAAAAGGAGTTATAGCAAAAATGGCATACATTGTTGAATTCTATGTTATTCTAGAGAGCGACCTTGTAGAGCGTGCCTTGCACGGAATATTTTTTGAATCGATATGAAACTATTAAAAATCGTACTACAGACTTTAATCTAACCAAAACATTTGGTATTATTTAATTTTGATATGTGATGAAGAAGTTATGACGTTTTTATCCAAAACACATGTTTTTGAATAGTTTGAGGACTAGCCACAAACCCTATTTTCCACAGAGTGTAATTCCAAAAATACAATGAGCCACAAGCTGAATTTTTTACCACAGATACTTGAATATGTTTCCTCAATAGAATATCAATTTCACTATCTGAATCATTCTAGAAAAAAAGTTATTGCGAAAATGGTGAGATGACCTGTAAATAACATACCTTAGAAAGCATCATCAAAAGAATTTATCCTTTCTTGAATTTCGGCCTTCTTTTCTTCACCTTCCCTCATAAAGTTGGCTTAGATATCCTTTGGTTACCTCAAAAACCTATAGGTATTCAATATGCTTAAGTGTATCTTAAATGAGAGATCCTTTCCTCTTATTTATACTCTCCAAGTAGCTTCCCTAAAAACATATTCTAGGTCACTTTGCCCAGTTTCCTTATTTTAAGATTAACCCACTTCTAATTTCTCCATTGAATTTATTATTTAAATAATTTATTTTGTATTCACTTTGAATTATAGTACACTCATCACTTCACTTTATTATTTACCTTCTAAAATCTCTTAAACCACTTTGACTACTTTGACCTTTTGGGGCTTCTAGATAACATATGAGGGTCCTCCAACTTCATAAGGCCATAACTCTCAAACCGTGAGGATTTATGTGACGTTACACATACCACCAGAAATGGAAGGACATGTACTATCCATGTAGAATAGTATTAGCTTCAAATATAGCAAAAATCATACCGTTATCCATCAAACAAACTTGGGTCCATTACCCAAACCCGGGTTCTCTAACTTCACATGGTCATAACTCTCTAACCATGAGGAGTTATGTGACATTCCACATACCACTAGAAATGGCATGACAAGAACTATTCATCTAGGATATTTTTCCTGAAAAATTCAGTATCCTTCATCTCATTATTCCACAATTGATCATGGGTTCTCTTACTTCACAAAGTGTCTTCCCATGAGAGATTTAACCATAAGGGGACTACTTTGGAGTTAATCCATATTTAATTCTTATAAAACATGACAAGACAATAATGAGTCATATTTACGTCAAACAATCTTCGGTCCATTACCCAAACCTTTGTGCTGTGGGGATTTCTTCAAGGGACATCAATGACAACCAACCTTAATCAACAATATCCCCCTTTGGCATTGATAGAAACACTCTAATGCAATACTGAAATCACATCACTCATGCTCCCCCTAGAACCATGCCTTTGTCCTTTGCATATGATAAAACTCTCCCCCTTTGTCATCAATGGCAAAGGTATCTTTCCATTCGGGGTTGCTCCCCCTAACTGAACTATCCTCTTATGGTTCTTCCTCATGTACATATAAGACATATAAGATAAGCATTCAAAAATCATTCAAAAAACATTCATTTTGGAGTGGAAATAACTCTAAGTCTTTAGCGAAGATATTCAAAGGCTTCTCGTGGAAGTGGTTTTGTATATATGTCTGCCACTTTTTCTTTTCTGCAACTTGCTCCCATAGAAAGTGATAATTGATTGGAATGTGCTTCGTCTTGGAGTGCATCACCGGGTTCTTCAAGATACTGATGGCGCTTGTATTATCACAATAGATTGGAATGGGTTCATCATACTCAACCTGTATATCTGTCAGAGTTTCTTTCATCTAAATTACCTATGTACAACATGATGTTGCTGCAATATACTCTGCCTCAACTATAGATAAAGATACTGATGATTGTTTCTTTCTTAGCCATGATACAAAAGATTCACTCAGGTAGAATGCTGCTCCACTGGTGCTTCGTCGATCATCAATACAACCTACCCAATCTGCATTTGTGTAAGTAATTAGTGATAGATCCTTTCCTTTTGGATACCATAATCCAAACTCTTATGTTCCTTTGAGATATCTGAAAATCCTCTTCACTGCTAATACATGTGATTCCTTTGGTGCTGCTTGAAATCGTTCCACCTGTCCAACTGCCTGCATTACATCGGGTCTGGATGCTGTCACATATAGTAGGCTTTCAATCATTGACCTGTATTTCCTTTGATCTATAGACTTCAAATCATCATCATTGTTCAACTTGCAACTAGTTTGCATGGGACTGATAACTGGTTTGCAATCTTCCATTCCGAACCTCTTCATCACTTCTCTGATATAATTGGTTTAAGAAATAAAAATTCGTTGATTGCTTTGACATATATGAAGTCCCAGAAAGAAGGATAGTTCTCCAAGTAACGACATTTCAAATTCATTTTGCATATCTTTTGCAAATTTGTAACTTAACATGTCATCATCACTACCAAAAATAATATCATCAACATAAACTTCAATTAATAAAATATTATCTTGACTTACCTTGATGTAGAGGTTCTTGTCTCCACTTCCTTTTCTGAAGCCTTCCTGTTGTACATACTTATCCAGTCTAGAGTACCATGCTTTAGGAGCCTGTTTTAGACCATACAGGGCCTTTTATAATTTACAAACATAATATGTGTTCTATGACAAATGAAATCCTTCTGGTTGTTCAATGTAGACTTCTTCTTCAAGTTCCCCATTCAGAAAAACCGATTTTACATCCATCTGATGTACCTTAAAATTTTTTGAGCATGCATAAGCTAAAAGATAACGGATTGCTTCCATTCTGGCAACTGGGGAAAAATTCTCTTCAAATTCGATTCCTTCAATCTGAGCATATCCTTTACATACCAATCTAGCTTTGTTCCTTGTAACATGTCCATCTTCATTCAATTTATTCCTGAAATCCCATTTTGTGTCAATCACATTCTTATTCTTTGGTATTGGAACCAATTCCCAAGTGTCATTTTTCTCTATTTGATCTAATTCTCCATCCATGGCCTTATTCCAAAATTCATCATTGTTGGCTTCTTCAAAATAATTTGGTTCAATTGTAGATAAGAGTGCTAGGTGTGTTTGTTCTAGTGAATAGATTCTTCTTCTATTCTCAACTCCTGCATCTTTGTTTTCGATAATCTGATCTGAAGGATGATTCTTCTGTACTCATTTATTGGGTGTCTTTGGAGAAACTTCCTGAACTTGCTCTTCTGCTTCTGTCAAATTCTCTTCATCTTCCTCTTCTACTTCTTTTTCATCTTTTACTTCTTATTCTAAGGATTGTTTCATTGATTCATTTTCTTCCTTTGATTCTGGTATCCCTGTTTCATCAATTGTTACGTTGATGCTTTCCACAACTTTGTTCAATCTTAGATTGTAACACTTGTATATTTTCCTTGTACTTGAGTAACTAAGTACTCCTTTGTCCATGCGAGAGTCAAACTTTCCCATTCTGCCATCTTCCTTTTTGATATAGCATTTGCTTCCAAAAACTTTGAAGTGATTTACATTTGTTGGTCTTCCTTTACATAGTTCATGAGGAGTTTTTTCAGTGTTGTTTCTGAGAATTACTCTGTTTTGAATGTGAATTGTTGCATTCACTACCTGTGTCCAAAAAATCTCTGTCAATTTTGAATCCATTAGCATTGTTCGAGCCATTTCCTGTACTGTCATGTTCTTTCTTTCTACAACTCCATTCTGTTGAGGTGTCATAGCAACAAAAAATTTCATTTTTATTCCATGATTGTTGTAGTAGTCCATAAATTCCTTTGAGGTGAACTCTCCTCCATTATCAGATCTCAAACATTTGATTTCTGAATCCATTTCATTTTCAACCATTTCCTTGTATATCTTGAAGTTTTCAAAAGCTTCTGACTTATTCTTGAGAAAGAAAACTCCAGTCATTCTTGTATAATCATTAACTAACAACATAAAGTATTTCTCACCTTTTAAGCCCTTTGTTTTAGTTGGTCTAAATAGATCAATATGCACAATTTTCAGTGGTCTTGTCGTTGAATATTCTTTTGATTTGAACCTGGTCTTTGTTTGCTTCCTTATTGGCAATGCTTGCATAAAGTGTTGGTTGGTTTCATGATCTGGGGCATTTCTCTGTCTGCTTCTCTTTTGTTGACTTTGAGAAGGTTATCAAAATGTATGTGACCCATTCTTATGTGCCATAACCAACTTTCATCTTCCTTTCCTAGACAACATTTTTCATTTCCAATTTCACTTAACACATATATGTTTCTTGAAGTTCTTGTAGTTGTAGCGACCAATTTCCCTGGACCTTCTTTTCTTATGTCACACTTTAGTGAATCAAAAGTAACTTACCAAAATATCATGAATAAATATCATTACATCATGTTTAGCATGTTTATTATATCACATTTTTGGAAGTTATATTAACATTTTATTTTTATTAATTGAGTAAATCATCATTGATATTAGTTATATAATTATTAGAATTAATGCTTACATTAGAATCACTTTGGTTTTGTTCGAGATTGTTGAGATATTCTCTCAATCTATCTCTTTAGGTTTGGAATAAGTTGGATCAAAAAACACTTATAAAGTGTATTGTATTTTGATTTGCATATGTAATAATAGTAATAGCATGAGTTTTTTATGTGTGTAATATGTTTTCTAAATTGGTATCAGAGCTAGTACATCCTTGACTTTCACAATTCCACAATTTTAATTGAATTTGTATATATGTAGGAGAGTAGAGTGTGTTGAGATGTTTTTGTGTTGTATTTCTTTTGTGTGTGTTTTGCGAGAGGATCACTTCCCATTGTCTCTAGTTCGATGACTATCTGTAGGGAAAGAAGAAGACCACCAAATCTGCAGATCTATGTGGCTCGGCTCTTGGATAAAAGAGAACCCTCTTCCAATTCCACAATGACCTTGTTTGTCAATTAAGGAGGGTGTTTGGTTCCCCTCGAGAGGTTGAACTCCATTTCGTTCACTGAATCATAGGTTGGGGATGTCCATCACAACCGAGTGGTCTATGGGACACTGTGTGCGGAGGCATATAGGATGTGTGCTATCACGAATTTACCTGAGGATCATCTTGTGTTGTTGGCCTATATGGAGGAGTTACGCTACATGTTAGGAGACATTTCCTCTACATTAAAGAAGTAGAGCATCACTACATTGATCAAAGTCCTCCCACTTCTCGAGATGTCATTTGGGTCCGAGATGATGTTGTTGCTCTGTGATCTTCTGTCTCCAAGATCCTTTAGAAGTTCAAAAGGGAAAAAGGTTCATCACAAAAATTTGTAGCATAACTTGTAAGAGTGGAATCTTATATGCTCATGAAAAATCAATCCTTATGGGGACATTCGTGTTCATTTTATTTTATTGGAGTAGATTTGTTTTTGAATTAATGTAAGTGTATATTAGCATTATTTTGGTTTGTGAAATGAATTATGAAGAACCAATCATAGAACAAAGTAATATAATTTAAGTTGGTCGTTCTTGATGTATGTAGTGCCACAAGAACACATCACTGGTTTGATTATGCCTACAATCTGTTATAGGTTGTGGTTCTTGGAGAATTCAGTAACCCAAGAACAATGACTATTGGTTATAGTTGTGATCCTTGTGTGTTTGTAAGCTTGAGTGAAATAGGTCACTTTGTAAGATTGATTGTTGGATACATTCAACGTCTATATTTCTCTCCTATATAAATTCTGAATATAAAGCGCTACATACTTCAAAATATAGGACCATGTAAATAGAATGATCGAGTATCTAGACTTCTTTTCTGTCAAATACAACAAGCTATGGACTTTGACATATACAAGTATGTCAAGAATTATCAGTCATTACAAATACATTATTGATGGCCATAAACAATTCTATCTTCAATTGATGAAGTGGCAGCTCATAATGAATGGTGGATAAGGATCGTAGACTACAAGACTTCAGAAGTGGATAGAGGCACTAATGAAGACCATAGCAAACAAAGATCAAAGTTCGAAAAATATTTTTTGTAAAATGTGTTTATTTGATTTTATTATTGTTCTTTGTGATGTAAGCATTAAGGGAGGGTGTTAGAATTAATGCTTACATTTGTTTGAGATTGTTGAAATATTCTCTCAACCTCTCTCTCTCTCTCAGTTTGGAATAAGTTGGATTTGACAACACTTATATAAGTGTATTGTATTTGGGTTTGTATATGTAATAATCATAATAGTGTGAGTGTTTTATGCATGAAATATGTTTTCTAAGTATAATTACAAAGATATACCAAAATACTTTGTAAAGAGAAAGATTGATACATTGGAAATCATCCTCGTAAAGATTTCATTGCAAAAAATCGTGATAAAAACATTACGAAAAAAAATAGAACTCCAAAAAGAAAGAGATCATCGTTGTGTTCTAGGAGCGTGAATGTTGCTTTCATCAGTGATATTGTTGATAGGAGTGTTGGATTATAGAGAGGGGGGGTGAATTAGTAATAGAGAAATTTAATCCCTTTTAACCAAATAATCCAACTGTTATGTCAATGTAGGATTATCATCCAATAATGAGCAATGAACAAATGAACAATCATACACATACACAGTACACCGGTGTTTTAAGTGGAAACCCAAAGCGGGAGAAAACCACAGAAGGATTTTTCTTATATGTCTTGAAGAATTACATTCATTGGAAGCACCAACTTCCTTTGTTTTCCAGCTGCAACTGGAAGGAGGCTCCAACCTCCTAGTCTGTCAGGCTACAGCCCGAGGGAAGCTCGAACTCCCCAATTATCTGGCTACAACCAGAAGGAGGCTACATCCTCCTATGTTCTCCGGATACAACCGGAAGAGGGCTACAACCACTTGTCCTTGCCCCGTCCAACCACCTTGAAGTAGAAGTATAATGATGGAACCACTGTCACACTATCACTGTGAGATATACTGCTATAAACTTATACCAATAAATATGGACCATGCCTCAACCATGCATCAACCTGTACCTCAACCTGTAATCAACCTGTACCATAAACAACTGCATCAACCATACACCAACCTGTACCAAACAACCTGTAATCAACCTGTACCATAAACAAGTGCATCCAACCATGTACCAAGTATTTACCAATCATGTGTCAACTACTCATCAACTATGACTCATCAATATGTACCAACATCATCAACTATACACCTCATGTATGTGCCAACTCATCAGCTACTTGTCTCAACCATGTACCTCAACCAAAATCCCTCATCAATTTAATCATCCAAATATGATTTGTGGCTTTGTCATAGAATTGGTGTATATGATCACATTCCTACAAACCTTCCTTAACTTTAACAACAAGAGACTAGCATTTTCATCAAACTTTTCTTTAGTCTCACATGCCTAGTTTTGGATTAGTCAACATCCCTAACTTGAAGTAATCATAACTTTGTACCTGTAATGAATAAATATATGAAACTGATATACAATGTTCCTTAGTATGTTTTGTGAAATTCCTCCAAGTTTCACTACTTTGAACCTCTCAGAAAAGGAGTTATAGCAAAAATGGCATACATTGTTGAATTTTGGCTTATTCTAGAGAGCGACCTTGTAGAGCGTGCACCGCACGGAATATTTTTTGAATCAACATGAAACTATTACACATCATACTAAAGACCATAATATAACCAAAACATTTGGTCTTATTGAATTTTGATATTTTATGAATAAGTTATGACGTTTTTACCCGAAACACATGTTTTTGACTAGTTTGAGGACTAGCCACAAACCCTATTTTCCACGGAGTGTAATTCCAAAATACAATGACCCACAAGCTGAATATTTTACCACAAATACTTGAATATGTTTTCTCAATAGAATATCAATTTCATGGTCTGAATTATTCTAGAAAAAAAGTTATTACGAAAATGGTGAGATGACCTGTAAATAACATACCTTAGAAAACATCATCAAAAGAATTTATCCTTCCTTGAATTCCGGCCTTCTTTTCTTCACCTTCCCTCAGAAATTCGGCTTATATATCCTTTGGTTACCTCAAAAACCTATAGGTATTCAATATGCTTAAGTGTGTCTTAAATGAGAGATCCTTTCCTCTTATTTATACTCTCCAAGTAACTTCCTTAAAAACATCTTCTAGGTCACTTTGCCCACTTTCCTTATTTTAAGGTTAACCCACTTCTAATTTCTCCATTGAATTTATTATTTAAATAATTTATTTCGTATTCACTTTGAATTATAGTACACTCATCACTTCACTTTATTATTTACCTTCTAAAATCTCTTAAACCACTTTGACTACTTTGACCTTTTGGGGCTTCTAGATGACATATGAGGGTCCTCCAACTTCGTAAGGCCATAACTCTCAAACCGTGAGGATTTATGTGATGTTACACATACCACCAAAAATGGAATGACATGTACTATCCATCTAGAATAGTATTACCTTCAAATATAGAAAAAATCATACCATTATCCATCAAACAAACTTGGGTCCATTACCCAAACCTGGGTTCTCTAACTTCACATGGTCATAACTCTCTAACCGTGAGGAGTTATGTGACATTCCACATACCACCAGAAATGGCATGACAAGCACTATCCATCTAGGATATGTTTCTTGACAAATTCAATATTCTTCATCTCATTACTCCACAATTAATCATGGGTTCTCTTACTTCACAAAGTGTCTTCCCGTGAGGGATTTCACCATAAGGGGACCACTTTGGAGTTAATCCATATTTACTTCTTATAAACCATGACAAGACAATACTGAGTCATATTTACGTCAAACAATATTGGGTCCATTACCCAAACCTTTGTGTTGCGGGGCTTTCTTCAAGGGACATTAATGACAACCAACCTTAATCAACAATCTCCCCCTTTGGCATTGATGGAAACACTCTAATGCAATACTGAAATCATATCACTCATGCTCCCCCCGGAACCATGCCTCTGTCCTCTGCATATGATAAATCTCTCCCCCTTTTTCATCAATGGCAAAGGTATCTTTCCATCTGGGTTTTCTCCCCCTAATTGAACTGTCCTCTTATGGTGCTTCCTCATGTACATCTAAGACATATAAGATAAGCATTCAAAAATCATTCAAAAAACATTCATTTTGGAGTGGAAATAACTCCAAGTCTTTAGTGAAGATATTCAAAGCCTTCCCGTGGAAGTGGTTTTGTAAATATGTCTGCCACTTGTTCTTTTGTGCCTACATACTCAACTCTGATGTTCTTTTCTACAACCTTCTCCCATAGAAAGTGATAATTGATTGGAATGTGCTTCGTCTTGGAGTGCATCACCGGGTTCTTCAAGATACTGATGGCACTTGTATTATCAAAATAGATTGGAATGGGCTCATCATACTCAACATGTATATCTGTCAGAGTTTCTTTCATCTAAAGTACCTGTGTACAACATGATGTTGTTGCAATATACTCTACCTCAGCTTAGATAAAGATACTGATGATTGTTTCTTTCTTACCCATGATACAAAACACTCTCCCAGGTAGAACGTTGCTCCACTGGTGCTTCGTCGATCATCAATACAACCTACCCAATCTGCATCTTTGTAGGTAATTAGTGATAGATCCTTTTCTTTTGGATACCATAATCCAAACTCTTATGTTCCTTTGAGATATCTGAAAATTCTCTTCACTGCTAATACATGTGATTCCTTTGGTGCTGCTTGAAATCATTCCACCTATCCAACTGCCTGCATTACATCAGGTCTAGATGCTGTCACATGTAGTAGGCATTCAATCATTGACCTGTATTTCCTCTGATCCGTAGACTTCGAATCATCATCATTGTTCAACTTGCAACTGGTTTGCATGGGACTGATAACTGGTTTGCAATCTTCCATTCCAAACCTCTTCATCATTTCTCTAATATACTTGGTTTAAGAAATAAAAATTCGTTGATTTCTTTGACGTATATCAAGTTCCAGAAAGAAGGATAGTTCTCCAAGTAACGACATTTCAAATTCATTTTTCATATCTTTTGCAAATTTGTAACTTAACATGTCATCATCACTACCAAAATAATATCATCAACATAAACTTCAATTAATAAAATATTACCTTGACTTACCTTGATGTAGAGGTTGTTTTCTGCACTTCCTTTTCTAAAGCCTTCTGGCTATAGATACTTATCCAGTCTAGAGTACCATGCTCTAGGTGCCTGTTTTAGACCATACAGGGCCTTTTATAATTTACACACATAATATGTGTTCTCTGACAAATGAAATCCTTCTGGTTGTTCAATGTAGACTTCTTCTTCAAGTTCCCCATTCATAAAAACCGATTTTACATCCATCTGATGTACCTTAACATTTTTTGAGCATGCATAAGCTAAAAGAAAACAGATTGCTTCCATTCTAGCAACTGGGGAAAAATTCTCTTCAAATTCGATTCCTTCAATCTGAGCATATCCTTTACATACCACTCTAGATTTGTTCGTTGTAACATTTCCATCTTCATTCAATTTATTCCCATTTTGTGTCAATCACATTCTTATTCTTTGGTATTGGAACCAATTCTCAAGTGTCATTTTTCTCTATTTGATCCAATTCTCCATCCATGGCCTTATTCCAAAATTCATCATTGTTGGCTTCTTCAAAACAGTTTGGTTCAATTGTAGATAAGAGTGCTAGTTTTGTTTGTTCTGGTGAATGGATTCTTCATCTATTCTCATCTCCTGCATCTTTGTTTCCGATAATCTGATCTGAAGGATGATTCTTCTGTACTCGTTTATTAGGTGTCTTTGGAGAAACTTCCTGAACTTACTCTTCTGCTTCTGTCGGATTCTCTTCATCTTCCTCTTCTACTTATTTTTCATCTTCTACTTATTATTCTAAGTGTTGTTTCATTGATTCATTTTCTTCCTTTGATTTTGGTCTGCCCGTTTCATCAATTGTTACTTTGATTCTTTCCACAAGTTTGTTCAATATTAGATTGTAACACTTGTATGCTTTCCTTGTACTTGAGTAACCAACAAGTACTCCTTTGTCCACTCGAGAGTCAAACTTTCCCATTCCACCATCTTCCTTTTTGATATAGCATTTTCTTCCAAAAACTCTAAAGTGATTTACATTTGCTGGTCTTCCTTTCCATAGTTCATAAGGAGTTTTTTCCATGTTGTTTTTGAGAATTACTCTGCTTTGAATGTGAATTGTTGCATGCACTGCCTGTGTACAAAAAATAGCTGTCAATTTTGAATCCATTAGCATTGTTCGAGCCATTTCCTATACTGTCATGTTCTTTTTTTCTACAACTCCATTCTGTTGAGGTGTCCTAGCAATGAAAAATTTCCTTTTTATTCCATGATTGTTGCAGTAGTCCATAAATTCCTTTGAGGTGAACTCTCCTCCATTATCAGATCTCAAGCATTTGATTTCTGAATCCATTTCATTTTCAACCATTTCCTTGTATATCTTGAAGTTTTCAAAAGCTTCTGACTTATTCTTGAGAAAGAAAACTCCAGTCATTCTTGTATAATCATTAACTAACAACATAAAGTATTTCTCACCTTTTAAGCCTTTTGTTTTAGTTGGTCTAACTAGATCAGTATGCACAATTTTCAGTGGTCTTGTCGTTGAATATTCCTTTGATTTGAACCTGGTCTTTGTTTGCTTTCCTTATTGGCAATGCTTGCATAAAGTGTTGGTTGGTTTCGTGATCTGGGGCATTTCTCTGACTGCTTTTCTTTTGTTGACTTTGAAAAGGTTATCAAAATGTATGTAACCCATTCTTATGTGCCATAGCCAAATTTCATCTTCCTTTCCCAGACAACATTTTTCATTTCCAATTTCACTTAACACATATATGTTTCTTGAAGTTCTTGTAGTTGTAGCAACCAATTTCCCTGAACCTTCTTTTCCTATGTCATAGTTTTGTGAATCGAAAGTAAATTTATGACCTTGGTCAGACATTTGACTCACACTTAGAAGATTATGTTTCATATCTTCTACTAGTAGAACGTTTTCTGCCTTTTCATTCTTGTTCCTAATTCAGACTGTGCCTTTTCCAATGATTTTGGTTGAATCATCATTTCCGAAGGAGATTGATCCATCTCTTTCCTTTCGTAATGTAAGAAACTTGTCTCTATCACTTGTCATGTGTTTTGAACACCCACTATCAACATACCAACCATGTTTCTTCTGCCTAGCTTGTAGAACGAGTGTGCATTCTTCATTGCTATAATGATCTTGCTTTCTTATCCATGTCATTTTATGTGGTTCTTGTTTGTGACTGTTGTTGTTCTGTTGAGGTTCTTTAGGAGGAAATTTCATTCTGCACTCTTTGGACACATGTCCAAAATTGTTACATTTGTAACATTCCACTTCATTGCTCAAGGATTCAAACCTGTTGTAGTTTCTTCTCTGTGTTTCACTAGTCCTTCTTGAATAACCCCTTTTTGTATACTCTAAAATGTGTTGTTGTTCCTGTTGTGAGCTCTGCAATTCACACCGTTATGTCCAAAATTATTACATGCATAATATAAACCAAAAAATATAATTTGATACCTGGGATTTGAGGATCTTATGAAAGGAAGTGCTCTTGTGAATCCTTCCTCTTCTTGAGGCCTATCTGTCGTTTGTTCATTCTGAAATCTGAATCTTCTTGGTGGAGGAGTGTCCTTGTAATCTTCTTTGTATATTTTCCTATCCCCTTTGATTGTTTCTGCATATCTTTTTGGATAGGTTTCTTGCTCTTCTATTTTGGAGCTTGATCTCTTTTCTATTTGATTGTATCCAAGTCCGGTTTTGTCAAAATGGGATTTTTTATTGTTGATAATGTCATCCAAAACTTTTGAGCTATTCTGCATATTTTTCTTTTGAATATCCTTTCTTAATGTTACAATCTTTGCTTCCAAGTTTCCTATGATCCTATCCATTTCTTCTAGTTGTTTGAGTTCTTCTTCATTTCTTTTATCTTCTTCTATTTGAACTTTCAATTTTGTGATCATTTGTTCTAGTTCTTGAGTGTCTTCTTTCTTGTCTAGTTTTGCTTGTAGTTTCTTGTTATTCTTCTTTTCTCTTCTGATAACTTCTATGGTAGACATTAATTCTTATCGAAAGTCAACTTTTGTTTCTTCAATTTCTTCTTCGACTTCTTCTTCAACTTCTTCATATTATTCTCCAGAGTCTTCTTTGTCAAAGTCTTTTACTGCCATGAATAGAACTCTTCTTTTCTCACTGTCACTGACTTCATCTTCATCTGATGATGAGATGTCTTCTTTGGTGCATAGGATTTTATTGAAAAATTTCTTTGTAGTTCTTTTGCCTTTATATGTTTGTTTGTCTTTTGAGTAGCCTTCATCATTTCTCCTTTTCTTATGAGTACATTTGTTAACAAAATTACCAATACCATCACAATTAAGACAAATTAAAGGAATCTTACCTCTATACCTACCGTCGGTTCCCTTGTTTAGTCTTTTGATGAAGTTGGCCACTTCTTCATCATCTTCTGAGACGTCACTGTTGTTTCTATATTCTTCTTGTTGCTCTTTCTTTTTCTTTGATCTTTTGGATGCTTTGAAGGCTGCTTCTTTTACATCTGGATCTGCCTATTCAGTTCTCATTTCATATGCTGTGAAGATTCCATGTAGTTCATCCATGCTTATTGAGTTTAGATCTGATTTTTCTTCTAGTGCTGATATCTTAGGGTTAAATCTCATAGGAGAAGATATTAGTACCTTTTGAACAATTATAGATTCTTCGATTTCTTCTCCCAATCATATGATTGCATTCACTATTTCATTGAATCGTAAGAAGTAGGTTGCAATATTCTCATCTTGCTTCATTTTTAGTTGTTCGAACTAACCCTTGTAATTTTGAAGATTTACTGCTTTGACTTTTGTATCTCCTTCATAAATATTTTGAAGCTTGTCCCAAATATCTTTAGCGGATTTACAATGTGCAACTTTGGTGAATGTCGTTTCACTGAGACCATTCAGAAGTGCATTTGTGGATTTGGAATTATTCTGATCGAGTTTCACTGCTTTTTTATTTGTTGGTGGAACTGTTGGTGCGATGTATCCATCTACAATTGATTGCCAAATTTCAAATCCCTGCGCCTGTATATATGTCATCATCCTTATGCTCCAAAAATCATACTTTTGTCCATCAAATTGTGTTATTCCATCTTTATACAAGTTTTTTCTCTCCATGATCTACCTTTCAGTGGTTAAACTGATTTTTGAAGGAACCTGCTCTAATACCATTGTTGGATTACTCATACGGGGGGTGAATCAGTAATAGAGCAATTTAACCATGTTTAACCAAATAATCCAAGTGTTATGTCAATGTATAATTATCATCCAATAATGAGAAATGAAAAAATGAACAATCATACACATGCACAGTACACCGATGTTTTATGTGGAAACCCAAAGAGGAAGAAAACCACAGAATGTTTTTTCTTATATGTCTTGAAGAATTACATTCATTGGAAGCACCAACTTCCTTTTTTTTCCAGCTGCAACTGGAAGGAGGCTCCAACCCCCTAGTTTCTCAAGCTACAACCTGAGGGAAGCTCCAAATCCCCAATTATCTGGCTACAACCAGAAGGAGGCTACAACCTCCTATGTTCTCCGACTACAACCAGAAGGTGACTACAACCACCTATCCTTGCCCCATCCAACCGCCACGAAGTAGAAGTAGAATCATGGAACCACTGTCACAATATCACTGTGATATATACTGCTATAAACTTGTATCGATAAATATGAACCATTCATTAACCATGCATCAACCTGTACGTCAACCTGTAATAAACCTATACCATAAACAAGCGCATCAGCCATGAACCAACATGTACCAAGCAACCTATAATCAACTTGCACCATAAACAAGTGCATCCAACCATGTACCAAGTATTTACCAATCATGTGTCAACTAATCATCAACTATGACTAATCAATATGTACCAACATCATCAACTATACACCTCATGTATGTGACAACTCATCAACTACTTGTTTGAACCATGTACCTCAACTAAAATCCCTCATCAATTTCATCATCCAAATCTGATTTGTAGCTTTGTAATAGACCTAGTGTATATGATCACATTCCTGCAAACCTTCTTTAACTTTAACAACAAGAGACTATCATTTTCATCAAACTTTTCTTTAGTCTCACATGCCTAGTTTTGGATTAGTCAACAACCCTAACTTGAAGTAATCATAACTTTGTACCTGTAATGAATAAAAATCTAAAACTGATACACAATGTTCTTCAGTGTGTTTGGTGCAATTTCTCTAGGTGTCTCTACTTGGAACCTCTCAAAAAAGGATTTATAGCAAAAATGGCATACATTGTTGAATTCTAGATTATTCTAGAGAGCGACCTTGTAGAGCGTGCCTCGCACGGAATATTTGTTGAATTGATCTAAAAATATTACACATCATACTAAAGACTATAATCTAACCAACACTTCTTTTCTTACTAAATTTGGATCTGTTATGAAGAAGTTGTGATGTTGTTACCCGAAACACCTGTTTTTGACTAGTTTTAGTACTAGCCAAAAACCCTATTTTCCATAGAGTGTAACTCCAAAAATTCAAGGACCCACAAGCTGAATTTTTTACCACAGATACTTGAATATGTTTCCTTAATGGAATATCAATTTCATAGTCTGAATCATTACAAAAAAAAATTTATTGCGAAAATGGTGAGATGACCTATAAATAACATACCTTAGAAAGCATCATCAAAAGAATTTATCCTTCATTGAATTTCAGCCTTCTTTTTTTCACCTTCCCGTAGAAATTCATATTAGATATCCTTTGTTTACCTTAGACACCAATAGGTATTCAATATTCTCAAGTGTTTTTTAAATGAGAGATCCTTGCCTCTTATTTACACTCTCCAAGTAGCTTCCTTAAAAACATCTTCTAGGTCACTTTGTCCACTTTCCTTATTTTAGGGTTAAACCACTTCTAATTTTTCCATTGAATTTATTATTTAAATAATTTTTTTTGTATTCACTTTGAATTATATTACACTTATCACTTCACTTTATTTTTTACCTTCTAAGATCTCTTAAACCACTTTGACTACTTTGACCTTTTGGGGCTTCTAGATGACATATGAGGGTCCTCTAACTTCGTAAGGCCATAACTCTCAAACCGTGAGGAGTTATGTGACGTTCCACATACCACCATAAATGGAATGACATGTAATATTCATCTAGAATATTATTACCTTCAAATATAGAAAAATCCATATCGTTATCCATCAAACAAACTTGGCTCCATTACCCAAACCTGGGTTCTCCAACTTCATATGGTCATAACTCTCTAACCGTGAGGAGTTATGTGATGTTCCACATACCACCAGAAATGGAATGAAAAGAACTATCCATCTAGTATATTTTCCCTGACAAATTCACTGTCCTTCATCTCATTATTCCACAATTAAGCATGGGTTCTCTTACTCCACAAAGTGTCTTCCCATGAGGTCTTTCACCATAAGGGGACCACATTGGAGTTCATCCATATTTACTTCTTATCAACCATGACAAGAAAATAATGAGTCATATTTACATCAAACAATCTTGGTTACATTACCCAAACCTTTTTTTTGTGGGGATTTCTTCAAGGGTTGACATCAATGACAACCAACCTTAATCAACAGGGAGGGCACAAAATTAATTTTTACCGAATCCTTTAAAATTACGTACTATTAGAGTTATTTGTAATAGAAAAAATACTCTATAGAGGGAGCCACAAGAGAGGGATTGGAGGAGGTCATGGCACAAGAGTTTGGTTCTACACCACTCTCTAGGAGAGAAACTACCATTTGTTCACTAAAACCTTCGAGGAGGTCCTGATGGAGGAATCTATTGGAAGATTGATTGTTGTCATTGATGTCAACCCAAGTCATGGGTTTTGGACTACAAGATTGATAAAGGTATTTGGACATGAAGGAAAATGAACATGCATATACAACACCCATGAATGGATAGTATACATCATGATGTTTCCAGTGGTATGTGGCACGTCACATGGATCCTCATGGGTGAGGAGAAATAAATTTTTGAAGATGACAAAGTGAATTGAAAAAGGAAGTACATGTAGGCCCTGAAAATAATTAAAGAAAATAATTACAAAATAAGAAAGTGTCAGGTCGGCCCTAATGTTAAAAGGAAGTGACATAAATGGTATAAATAAATATCATTATACATTCATTTGATACAATTCGGATTTCATTTGGAAGAAGAAGTAAAATAAGGCCGGATTTCAAGGGAGGATGAAGTCTTTTGGTGATGTGTTCTAAGGTATGTTATTTTCAGGTCATCTTACCATTTTTTCTATAATGATTCATATGGTGAAATCGCTATTTTATTGAGAATACATATCAAGGTACCTATGGTAAAAAGTTCATCTCTTGATTCACTATAATTATGGAGATACACTCTGTGGAATATAGGGTTTGTGACCAGTCCTGAAACTAGTCAATAAACAGGTGTTCTGGGTAAAAAAGTCATAACTTCTTCATACAGACTCCAAATGCAGTGGGACCACTTCCATTGGAAAAAGTACGGACTTTAGCTTCTTTTATGTGAGTTTCAAAATCAGATGTGAAATATTGAGCGCGGGGCATGCTGTACAAGTTGGGCCTTCTGAACAGACTAGAATTGAATAAAGTCTACCATTCTTTCTATAACCTCTTTTTGGGGAGGCTTCAAGGAGTGAAAATTAGAGGAGTTTCAGAGAATACATTGAGTAACATTATCTACAGGATCAGAGTACTCCAATAATTGAAATTTTTCATAAATTGAAGAAGTCTCAGAAAGCATTATCAGGTTCTATGTGATGATTGGTTGATGGTGATGATTTAATGTAAAGTTTTATTATCTCTCATATATTCTTGGGTGGAAGGAAGGGAAAAGGATAGAGAGTTCAAATATCTCTTGATATTGGAATATTGTATCTTCCTCTTGGATTTTTATCCCTCCCTTTACATTTGGAAGCTGTAGCTACCTTTGGAAGTCATTACTTCCCTTGAACAAAAACTATTGATTATTTCTCATATATTGTGCATGGTGTATTGTGGTGTACTGGTGTAACTCTTATACTATTGTTCATTG
>ML796755.1:203661-228747 GCA_009831015.1 Picea engelmannii
TTTATCCCTCCCTTTACATTTGGAAGCTGTAGCTACCTTTGGAAGTCATTACTTCCCTTGAACAAAAACTATTGATTATTTCTCATATATTGTGCATGGTGTATTGTGGTGTATTGGTGTAACTCTTATACTATTTTTCATTTGCTCATTGGATATAATTGAATGGTTTAAGTATAAGTTGAAAAAGGTTTTTAAATTGTACTTGATACTGATTCACCCCCTTCTCAGTATCAACAGAATCAAGCCCTACACTGCTTTGTGGGAGAGAAACTACCTTTTATTCACTAAATCCTTTGATGTGCATGCATATTTTCAATCCAACCTCCACTATCCATTCCATCCATCGTCCCTCTCCACTATTCAATCTACCCATCATCTTTGTTGTCCATCCCATCCATCGTCCCTTTTCTTAAAGCCATACATCCCACATACAATGAATTTAGATTTAAAGGGAATCTACTACAATTTATGGTACTTGGGTTATTCAGACACCAAATGTTTTCCTCCTTCCGAAACTATGTAGAATACAAGCAATTTCCACGTCACTCATATCCCATTACATATTTTTTTCTTAATTTTGGAGGTGTGGAGATGCAGGAAAGAAAAAAAAACCTATGTATGCATTCTAATAATACACGTTGATAAGTTACAAACATTGACAAGTTTCAAACCCTTATAGATTGGTTTATGATCTAGCCTTAAACCTACACATGCATTTTGTAAGCTACTAGATCTCTATTGGTGCCAATTCATTCTAAAACATTGGTATTTTAGTATTTGTCACCAAAATTAGCGTAAGTTGTAATTTAGTGTAGCTACATTTCTTTCTAACACATCCACCAATTGAATTTTTTAAGTTGAGACTTAAACATGTCTTGAAGTTTTGATATATTATATAAATAAATTTTCGAATAATATTTTTCTAAACTGGTCTAGAATAATAATATTCTATTGGATATAGATGGATGAGATTAACCTTCTTGGTGAGAATAATACTATTATTTTCAACATGGATGGGTAAGATTGATCTTGGGTTCTCTTCAACAATCTAAACTATATGGAAATATATATTTGGTACATGTACATGTGTAGCTATATTTGTTTCTAACATAGTTGAGAATAATAATATTCTTTTAAATATGGATGGATGAGATTAACCTTAATGGTGAGAATAATACTATTGTTTTCAAAATGGATGAATGAGATTAACCTTTGATTCTCTTCAACAATCTAAACTACATGGAAAAATATCTTTGGTACATGTATATTGCACAAAAACAACCTTGGTAAAATAGAGTGAGAATGAAGCATGAGAAGATGTCTCAACAAAAGGAACCTAAAGACTAATTTAAATTGTACATTTCTTAAATGATAATATTTTTCGATAAATTGATCATGGATACATGGATGTAGGTAGAGCATGTTTCATATTTTCCCTACAAACCATGCTATCATGATTCCACATACTAGAAGATGATCGATTTAAAATGATGTAGGTTTGTTTCTTTTTGGCATTATGATTAGTCAAAGTTGCATGGATTCTATTTTCCATGAAAGAATTAAGGGTATTAAATTAGATTTAATTGGAAGAGAACCATTTAACAATCACATGTGTATTAGAAGAATTTCATTTGGAGGGGAATTTAATGTCTATTCATACTCGAGGTATTAGAACATTTTCATTAAATGTTTACGAGTAACATGAATTTGTTAAAATCTTGTGGAGAAGTTGTTTTTTCATTTGAGATGGAACAACGCAAACAACCATCAATTATAACACATGTGTGAGTGAGAAACATATTCTTTGAGTTTTGTGCATTGTATCCTAATGATCCCATCTCACCCATTTTTTCTCACACTTAGATTGAGTTGTACCAGCTACCCATGAAAATGTCCCAATACATAAAAAACACACACAGTTTCCCTTTAATCCAATACTCCTCCCACCATGTGTTCATTTATGATTAACTTGTTGGAATCTTATTTTTGGGGCACTATACACGAATACCATTTGCATATGCAAGAATAAGAAACAAATGAAGTTTTTGAGTGGATCCTCCATTGATCATTCATCTATCATCCAAAAGAAACATCTCCTCTATTGCACCCCCTACAATTCTTTTGAGGGTCCAACATAACTTGACACACCTAAGTTTCCTGACAACTGATGGTCATTCGACATTGCGACGTTTCCAACTCTGTGGTTAGACCATACTGAGAGTACTTAACCTAGACTACTCCTATTTTACTCAAGGTCTTCCCATAACTACATTTTCATCTACTTGGCGAGTCAAGCCTCAACACTTAACTCCTTGTTAGCAAGGAGCCCACCCAATTGTGCACTTCATTACATTACACTTGCGTTATTTAACATATATAGTTAACAGTTCTATACTTAGCCAAATATGTGAACCAAGAACATGCAACACACATACACATGAGAAAGAGACACAAGTATGGTTGGGTAGAACAAGATGTGCCTAACACCTGTACAAGCTCATATTATACAAGATGTTACAACAATGTATAATACAATGCATTGACACAAGAAGGGCTCACTTGGTTCATACACAAGACACAAGTTTTACCAAGTCACCTGACTTGCCTCAATGATGCCTCATGTCCTCCTCATACTATCATGACCGAGCTTATATCACGTCTTCATCAAAAGACTCCTCCTCATCACACACATTTCCCATTAACATGTTTATTACATCACATTTTGATGTTGTATTAAAATTTTATTTTTATTAATTAAGTAAATTATCGTTGATATTGGCCATATAATTATAAAGATATACCAAAACACTTTGTAAAGAGAAATATTGATATGTTGGAAATCATCCTCGTAAATATTTCATTGCAAAAATTTGTGATAAAAACATTGTGAAGAAAAATAGAACTCCAAAAACAAGAGATTTGTTGGGTAGGTGTTATATTCTTTGCATGGGTGTGTGGGGGTGCATTGGACTTGATGATTGCATCTGACAATCCCATCGCTTGTCTCTCTTTGTGGGCATGTGTGTCAGGTGCTTTCCTAGGGGGTTATGCGCGGGGGGGTAGGAATGCCCCCTCTTGGTTACGCAGAGCATTCAGGGAAATGGCCCGAAATATTTTTTCAACGGTTTTTTCTATTTTAGTGTTTTTTTCTATTTTTAGTGGTTTTATAACTTAATCCTTGATTAAGGGATTAGGGTTTTGGTAGCTGGGGAATACCTAAAATATTGTGTATATATTGTATTCTAAATGGTGAAATTAATACAATGAAGAGTTGAGAGGTGCGACACTAAGGAAGGATGGTTTTCTCTTGGTTAAGGGTTTCCAGTGTAAATCTTTGTGTACTATGTGTATGAGCCATTGATTACTTTATGCTTTTCTTAGAATCTGTATGCATTACTTTATTTCATAGGTATAAAACTTACAATATCGTCGTTTTTTTCTAGGAGTATGCATGTTGTTTTCATTAGTGATATTGTTGATGGGAGGGTACAAAATTCATTTTGACCAAAACCTTTAAAATTACCTACTAGTAGAGTTATTTGTAATAGAAAAAATACTCTATAGAGGGAGCCATGAGAGAGGGCTTGGAGGAGGTCATGATGTAGGAGTCACGCCCTGCACCATTTTGTGGGGGAGAAAGTACCATTTGTTCACTAAAACCTTGGAGGAGGTCATGACAATGGAGTCGGGCCTTGCACTTCTCTATGGGAGAGCAACTACCTTTTCTTCCCTAAAACCTTTGATGTGCATACATCTTGTCAATACAACCTCCACTACCCAGTCCATCCATCATCCCTCTTCATTGTCCATTCTACCCATCATCTTCTTTTCCCATCCCATCCATCGTCCCTTTTCTTAAAGCCATCCATCCCATATACAATGAATTTAAATTTAAAGGGAATCTACTACAATTTCTAGTACTTGGGTTCTTTGAACACCAAATGTTTTCCTCCTTCAAAAACTATGTAGAATACAAACAATTTCTAGTTCACTCATATCCCATTATATAATGTTTCTCAAATTTTGAAGGTCTGGAAATGCAAGAAATAAAAAAAACCTATGTATGCATTCTAATAATCCACGTTGACAAGTTTCAAACCCTTGGAGATCGGTTTATGATATAGCCTTAAACCTACATATGCATTTTGTAAGCTTGGATCTCATGATTTATATCTAGATTGTAAACTTTTTAAAAAAATGTTGATCTCTATTGGTGCCAATTCATTCTCCAACATAGATATGTTAGTATTTGTCATCAAAATTAGTATAATTTATAATTTGGTGTAGCTACGCTTATTTCTAGCACATCCACCAATCAAATTTTTTAAGTTGAGACTTAAACTTGTCTTGAATTTTTAATATATTATTTAAATAAAATTTGGAATTTTTTTTTCTAACATGGGATAGAATAATAATTTTTTTTAAGATAGGGATGGATGAGATTAACCTTCATGATGAGAATAATACTATTGTTTTCAACATGGATGGGTAAGATTAACCTTGGGTTCTCTTCAACAATCTAAACTACATGTAAATATATCTTTGGTACATGTATATGTGTATCTACGTTGCTTTATAACATGTCCATCAATCGAATTTTCTTAAGTTGAAACTTAAACATGTTTTGAAGTTTTAATATATTATACAACCCTAGTGGGCCTAATGGTTAAGAACATGTGTTTCCTCCTAAGAGTTCACAATTTCAGATCCAAAAGGGGGATAGGGTATGAGTGGGTCTAATGGTTAAGAACATGTGTTTCCTCCTAAGAGGTCACAGGTTCAAATACAAAAGGGGGGTAGGGTATGTATACCTTCATAGAATTTACCAGCCAAATTGTTGGGTGGAGGGGGTCCCTTGTCCCACAAACAATCAGGTATCATACACCAATTCGGTGTCTGGCTTGGCTGTGACCTTAAAATTAGATTATGATTATTATTTTTATTATATAAATAAAATTTGGAATATTGTTTTTCTAACCTGGGCGAGAACAATAATATTCTTTTAGATATGGATGGATGAGATTAACCTTAATGGTGAGAATAATACTATTGTTTTCAACATGGATGGGTGAGATTAACCTTGGATTCTCTTCAACAATCTAAACTACATGGAAATATATCTTTGGTACATGTATATTCCACAAAAGCAACCTTGCTAAACTATAATGAGATTGAACCATGAGAAGATGTCTCAACAAAAGGAACCTAAAGACTAATTTAAATTGTACATTTCTTAAATGACAATATTTTTTGATAAATTGATCATGGATACATGGATGTCGGTAAAGCAAGTTTCATATTTTCCCTACAAACCATGCTATCAAGATTCCACATTTTAGAAGGTGATTGCTTTAAAATGATGCCGGTTTGTTTCTTTTTGGAATTATGATTAGTTGAAATACCTTGGACTCTATTTTCCATGAAAGAGTTAAGGGTATTAAATTATATTTAATTGGAATAGAATGATCTAACAATCGCATGGGTATTAGAAGAATTCCATTTGGAGGGGAATTTAATGTCTATTCATACTCGAGGTATTAGAACGTTGTCATTGAATGTTTACAAGTAACATGAATGTGTTAAAATCTTTTGGAGAAGTTACTTTTCCATTCGAGATGACCTAACTCAAAAGACCATAAATTATATAACACATGTGCAAGCGAGCAACATCTTTTTTAATTTTTTTGCATTGTAGCCTATTGATCCCATCTCATCTAGTTTTTTTCACACTTGAACGGAGTTGTACCAAATACCCATGAAAATGTTCCAATACCTAACAATTACCTTCAGTTCCCCCTTAATTCAATATTCCTCTCACCATACATCCATTTATGATTAACTTGTTGGAATCTTATTTTTTGGGGCACTATACACTACTACCATTTCCACATGCAAGAATAAGAAACAAATGCAATTTTTGAATGAATCCTTCATTGATTATTCATCTATCATCCAAAACAAACACCTCCTTTGTCACACTCCCATAGTTTGCTTGAGGATCCAACATGACTTGGTGCACCCAAGTAGCCCCACACCTAAGGGTCGTGTGGCACCGCGACGTTTTCAGCTCGATGGTTAGACCATACCAAGAGTACTTCACCCGAATTATACCTCTTTCACTCAAGGTCTTCCCATAACTACATCTTGAGCTACTTGGCGAGTCAAGCCTCAACACTTAATCCCTTACCACCAAGGTGCCCACCCAACTACACACTTCATTACATTACACTTGTGTTCTTTAACATAGACAGTTAATAGTTCTATACTTAGTCAAATATGCAAACCAAAAACATGTAATACACATACAAATGAGAAAGAGACACTAGTATGGTTGAGTAGAACTAGATGTGCCCAACACCCATACAAGCTCATATTATACAAGATGTTACAACAATGTACAATACAATGTGTTGATACAAGAAGGGATCACTTGGATCATACATAAGATACAAGTTTTGTTAAGTTTCCAGACTTGCCTCACTACTACCTATAACACCTTATTTCCCCCAACTTGAAAATATAACTATAATAGCCAAGAGACTGTGGAAAAATCCATATGTGTGAATATTGATTCGATGGACCTTTGTTTGAAAGGTAAACTAATGTAAATCTAGTTATTTACTAGAAAATGGACAAGTTTTGCATGACTACTGGAAGGGGGGTGTACTTAGAAAGACCACAAATCTTATACAAAGAGCTAGTGAAGGGTACCAGGAATGGTTGCATTAAAATTCACCAAACTAGTACTTACTAGATTTAATTACTCAGGACCAGAACAATCCTCTGACCTAGAAATGAATTACAATCAGGCTGGTAGGTGGGAAGACCTCCTCAAGAGTTAATGAGGGGATGGAGCATATCACTCATCCGTAAGGCTTCCAAACTTGACCACCGGCTAGGAATTTGAGCCACACATGACCTTGCTGAAAGAGGCAAGAAAATAAGGTGTGGTGGGCAGAAGGAGACCTGCGAAGAGTGTAGAGACAGGAGGTGAATCTCTCAGGTTCAAGGAAGAACTAGAAAATAAGCGTTTTGGTTATAGGAAATGGCGAAGAAGGTTATGGTACAAACTGATAAATGAGGTCGGTCCTCCTTTCTTGGTATCGTGTAAACCATTGCCAAGATCCCGCAGGAGGAGGAGAGTAACCTCCGTCCCTACTGTTGTTGAGATAGAAGAAAAGATTGTGTTGCAGAGTATCGTGGTCTAGCTTAGGGGTGGCTAGTGGTAAATCTATTTGGAGTGACTAGGCCTATGGTAGGGTGGAAACGTGCACCCCTTCTAGCAGTCACTTCAGATTGTCTGGTTTTGATAAGTATTTTCCCTGCTTTATTTGTTGAACTGGAATAATGGATTAATAATTGGATTGATACATATATATATATATATATATTCATTTATAAATGTCTTCTTTGTGAAATGTCTATGTTATGTGTATGCCTTCATCTCCTTGTGAATTTACACTTCCAACTGATAGATTGTATGCCCAACTTAACTATGGAGGCTTTTCGGGGCATAATTTGTTAATATGGTCGAGATAGGAGATATCGTGTTGACCCAAAACTATTTGTCTGAAGAGGATACCTCTTCCAGACGCCTTTGTCATGCAACCAGAATGCCAGACCCAAGTCCTTAACCCTTTCAGGGTGAAGCTCAGGAGGGGTAGCAAAGTTGAAGCCTTGAAAAGAGGAGGTCTCTTTGTTTAGAAGACGAGTGAAAGAGATCTGTTTGAAAGGAACCATATGACCAATACCCAAGAACCTTGGGATAATCCTAAGGAGGCCATGTTCCCTTGGCCTCATAACTTCAGAAGTCCGGGATTTCAGAGTAAGACCAACCTTACTAGCCTTATGCAGACTGAAGGTGACCGGGAGACTCGGTCTCTCGTGAGATTGACTAGCAATAGGTGGTCCCCAAGGTGGTTGGGTGGACCTATCTCAATAATTAAACCAAGGCCTGAAATCTAGAAGGCCGAAGCCTTGAAGGAACCAGTACTGTAGATCATGGGATCATTTGGATCCTTTCCCAACCGTCGTCATATCAGGGACGCGTGGCACTAGTCCCTCTACTTCAGAGATTGGATGCTTCGAAAGGTAAGAGAAGTTTTCTTAGACATACTCCTGAATGTTGAAACCCCAAGGAAACCAAAGCCGCATATCTATAGGTCTACATGACTGGATATCAATCGTGAAATTAGAGGAATGTAGAAGCCTGCCATCCTGAGGTGACAAGCTACAGTGATGCCGTCCCTGGTGATGTGGATCCAAACTTAATGAGCCATGTGCCACCTAGTTTCATGTGCATCACCTACCCCCTAGGACCCTTGGATCGTGACGTGCATCACCTCGGGTGAGGGCAGGTGTCGCCCCTTATCCAACTACGTGTCAGCCCCTTGTACGTGCCCACCTAGCCAACACGGTTGGCAGAGGGACTGGGACTCCTAGAGTCCGGAACTCCTCAACTTTGGAGGATTTGGAGCATAGTATCGTAGAGAGTCCAAGGAAGACCTAAAGCCTGAATTAACGATGTATATATAAACCATCCATTGGAAAGGACAGGTGTCGACATTTCCTGCACTCTGTAGTAGAAGTACTCTAGAAGAGTAGAGGGTAGAAAACTCTCGAAGCCCGAGACCTTAAGTCAATCTCAGCTTTTGGATGTGACAAGAATATGGACCATCAATTCAGCCCATGTCTATCCACGGATTTGGACTTCAAAAGAATCATAGTTAGATGAGTCAAGGACACACGAAGTCCAAAGTCTCGATGCATGTAAGGAACCTACGGATTCAAACCCACATGGAGGTCCCATGGCCTCGACCAATGAACATCTGAGGAGCTCGAGAGAGACATATCTGCCAGTTCTAAGTTTGGTTCTAAGTGTGTTGATCACGATGAGAAAGCCATGGATGAGCAGAATGAGATTTCAGAACCCGTATGGAGGTCTTGAGTTTTTAAGAAGAACGAAATTTCAACACCCCACTGTGGGTGTGTTACAAATTGGTATCAGAGCATGGTTACAACACTTGTCCTTCTTGGGCTCATGGAAAAGTTGTGTAATAACCACATTAAATGGCTTTAAGGGTGACACCCTACCTTATGTCCTTACTAAAATGTTTGGTTAAGCCCTTATAACAGAAAATAATGAAAGCCTCATGATGTGTGTGTGTGTGTATTTAAGAAATATGAGATATGTGTTGTTCATGAACTAATATACTATTAGCTAATAGAAAGTTTTTTGTCAGCACTCAAGCGGTCGGCCAACCACGGGAAACTACAAGCACAAAGGATGGTGACGTGCCACGAAGTGGGGGATGTCTCACACAATAGAAATGAAGAATCTCACGAGAGGAGGGCAGTAGATACTCCTCTGGATCTGGATGAAACTGTAAGGAGCCTCATGGCCGAATTATAGAGCTGGAAGGTCGACAATGAGAGGTCGATAAAAGAGCAAGGGAAGAAAACAAAAATTAATGTAGTCTTGTTGCAGAGTTTATCCAACATACAGAGACAGTTGCAGCATGGACTGCCACCAATCATGTGGACCGATGACAGAAAAATATGAGTCGAAGTCCACCTAAGATATGAAAACGTGGTCTCATAAGTGGCCACACTAGGAGGAGTACCTCGAGGAAGGTCCAACTTGGAGATAGGGGATGCTCATAGGGAGAATCCTCTGGAAAGGAAATTGGCAACTCAGAGGGATCTTCTAGTAGTAAAACTAGCTCACAGTATCAAAGGAAAAGGAAGAAACGAAAGCATTCCAAAATTCATGACCCTGAAGAGTTCAAGAAATCCAAACCACCCTCTTTTGATGGTGAGATTAAGAAAGGGGAAGAGGCAGAAGCCTGGCTTCTTGGACTAAATAACTACTTCAAAGTCCATGATTTCTCTTAAAACTTGAGGGATTGAATAACCACCTTCAACTTGAATGGAAAGACTTCCATTTGGTGGGAATACCTTAAGAATGTGAAAGGAATCCATGAAGAGGACCTATCTTGGAAATAGTTTGAGAAACACTTCAAGAAGAAGTATATGTCAGAAAAATATTTCGACGAGAAGACTAAAGAGTTCTATAAACTCAAGCTAGGACAACTCACCATAGAGGAATATGTTAGTAAATTCCTTGAGTTGTTGAGGTATGTACCCTACATAAAAGAGGAAAAGGTAAAAGTGCAACGATTTATTAGTGGGTTACCTCAGACCTACCAGAATAGGATTGAGTTTGCCGAGCCAAGGAACTTAGAAGACACTATCTAGAAGGCAAGGTATTGTTATGAACAATTCGGGCATCAGACAAAACCTCGCGAGGACTGGAAGTAGAAGAATAGTTCGGGGTTCAATAAAAATGGGTTTAAATCCCTAATATTTAAGAACTATAGGAAGGGTTCAAGGATGAGCCTTCCTACCCGAAGTATGCACCAACATAATTTTCCCTGCGAGAGTGGAAATAAACCTTTTGGATCAACCCCAGGAAAGACTGATAACCCAAAGAAGGAACCCTTGAAATGTTGGGGTTGTGGAGCAGAATATCTACCAAGGGACTATCCACACAGACAACAAAACAGTAGGAGATTTTAAAACATCCAAGAAGCTACCACTGTCAATGATGTGGCTAGGAGTATGCCATGGATTTATGCAGCCGTGGATAATAAAGAAGCCGACCACCAAGCTTTAGTGGTGGATATGGAAGGTATGATTGCCAACCATATAGTTTCTATTTTAATTGATCCTAGTTCTAATTTGAGTTATTTGGCCCCTCAGAATGTTGATAAGTGTAAATTGTAGCCACATAGACATGCTAAACCATGGTTGGTACAGCTAGCGACTGGCACCAAAAGAAAAATAGTGGAGGTCATACCAGCTTGCCAATTCACTGTAGATGGATTTCCCACCCAAGCTACCCTTAACATACTTCCGCTAGGAGCTTATGACCTGTTGATTGATATGGACTAGCTAGTTGCATATAAAACTAAGATGGATTGTTACCATAAAACCTTAGAATGTGTAAATGAAAAAGGTATAAAGATAACCCTCCAAGGGATTCAGAATCTTGTCTCAGTGAGATGAATATCATCCCTTCAAATGAAAAAGTATTGCAGAAAGGGATGTCCTCTATATGCAATGTAGGTGTTGGAATATATTGAGGATGACAGACCAAGCCTAGAAGACTAACCCATACTAAGAGAGTATAGATACGTGTTTCCAGAAGAGGTACCGGGTCTACCTTTGAGAAGGGACACTGACTTATTGATAGAAGTTGTACCAAGAGCAGGTCCAATGTCTAGGACATCGTATAGGATGAGCACACCCGAGCTAGTTGAGCTCAAACTGCAACTAAAGGAAATGATGGACAAATGCTACATTCAGCCTAGTGTGTCTCCATGGGGAGCACCAGTCCTGTTTGTGAAAAAGAAATATGGTACACTCTGACTGTGCATAGATTATAGACAACTCAATAAGACAACTGTAAAGAATAGGTACCCCTTACCAAGAAACGATGACTTGTTCGACCAATTAGGGGGTGCTTCCATTTTCTCAAAAATTGACTTAAGGTCTAGTTACCATCAAGTCTGAATCAAGGATGAATACATCCACAAAACGACATGATTTAGGACCCGATATGGTCACTGTGAATTTGTGGTAGTGCCATTTGGATCAACCAATGCCCCCACCACTTTTATGTGCTTGATGAATAATGTACTTGGCAAATTACTAGACAAATGTGTATTGGTTTTCATTGATGATATCCTAGTCTACTCCAAGAACAGAGAGGAGCATGAAGAACATCCTAGAATTGTACTCCAAGTAATATAAGAGAATCAACTCTACTCTAAGTTTAGCAAGTGTGACTTTTTCCAAAGTCAAGTCCATTACTTAGGCCATGTTATTTCTAAAGAAGGAGTGGCAGTAGACCCTGACAAGATCAGATCTATTATGGAATGGCATACCCCAAAGGATTTATATGATATCAGATCCTTTATGTTAGTAGGATATTATCAAAGCTTCATAAAAGGATTTCCAAGATTGGTTGTCCAATCACTGCCCTCCAGAAGAAGGGGGTTAAATTCACCTGGACTTGAGAGTGTGAAGAAAGGTTTCAGGAACTGAAATACCTTTTGACCCATGCACCCATGTTGAATATCATAGAGCCTAATAAAAACTAACTCATGTGTACAGATGCCTGCAAGGAAGGACTCAAAGGAGTCCTCATGCAAGAAGGACGTGTAATTTGCTATGAATCCCAAAAATTGAATGAACATGAAATCAATTATGTGACCCATGATCTAGAGTTGGCTGCCATAGTGCATGCTTTAAAAATGTGGAGGCATTACCTCCTGGGTAGGATATTTGTACTTATGATAGACCATTATGGGTCGAGGAACCTGTTTGATCAACCAAAACTCAATGCTAGACAAGCTAGGTGGATGGCTCTCCTTAGCGAGTTTGATTTTAAAATCAAACATATCAAAGGAAAGGAAAATAGGGTGGTCGATTCCCTTAGTAGAAGTATCAAAACAATTCACCTGGCAGCGGTGAGCACCTGTGAAATGAATGTCAGGGAAAGAGTCAGGAATGCACAAGAAACATATGCATTCTTCAAGATCGTGACATTGTACTTGAAGAAAGAGCCCACAGGGCTAAAGTATGAAGGGTACCAGATGTTGGATGAAGTTTTGTTGACTTACTGAAATAGATTGTATATCCCAAGTTGTGATGACTTGAAGAGGTTCATAATGGATGAATTGCATAAGAGACCATACATTGGCCATCTGGGTTATCAGAAAATGGTCACGGCCACTAGGAAACAATTCTATTGGCTTGGATTGAAAAAGGACATAGCTAAATATTTAGCTAAATGTCTAGAATGCCAGTTATTTAAGGAAGAACACCGACACCCAACAGGGTTATTGCAACCTCTACCAATTCCAGAATGGAAATGGGAGATCATATCCATGGATTTCATCACCAAATTACCAAAATCGGCTAGACAGAATGATGCCATCATGGTAGTGGTGGACAAATTGAGAAAGTATTCTCACTTCATTCCCGTCAAATCGACTTGCAAGGAAATAGATATTGCCAACATATTCATGAAGGAGATATTCAGATTACATGGCATGCCTAAGGAGATCGTATCTGACAGAGACACAAAATTCACTTCAAGCTTTTGGAAATCCTTGATGGTTGGTCTTGAGACTAAACTATTGTTTAGCACAACCTATCACCCTCAAACTGATGGACAAACAGAAAGAGTAAACCAAATATTGGAAGACATGCTAAGGATGCATGTAATGCATCAACCTAAGAAGTGGGAAGACTACCTGCCACTGGTGGAATTTGCCTATAACAACGGTTATCAAGAATCACTGAAGATGAGCCCTTTTGAAGCTCTCTATGGTAGATCACGCAAAACTCCAGTCAGTTGGATTAATCCTATGGATAGAATTACAATCGGACCCAACATGTTGAGAGAAATGGAACAACAAGTGGTTCAAATAAAAAAAAATCTGAAAATCACTCAGGATAGACAAAAACGTTATGCCGACAGAAAGAGAACCCCCAGAGAATTCAAGATAGGAGACCATGTCTATCTCAAAGTTAGGCCTAGGAATATTTCCCTGAGGATGGGAACTTGTTCCACTATGGAACCTCGGTATTGTGGAACCTTTGAAGTTTTAGATAGAGTGAGACCTGTACCCTATAGGCTAGCACTCCCTCCCATAGTAAAGGCACACAATGTTTTCCATGTTTCATTATTGAAGAAATATGTACATGATTCTAATCATATAATTGACTGGTCTATGATCTAGGTGGAACCAGAGGGATAATTCTTGCCAGAACCTCAATGCATACTAGAGAGGAAGGAAACCCCACTCAGGAACCAGACCATTGCACTGGTCAAGGTGCAGTGGAAACACTTTGGCCCAGATGAGGCCACGTGGGAAATGGAGGATTCCATGAGATAGACATATCCATTTTTGTTCACTTCTGTATATACAAAGCACGTTAATTGATAGAACACCGAGGACAATGTTTCTTTAAGGGGGAGGGAATTGTAACTATATAACTATAATGGCCAAGAGACTATGGAAAACTCTATATGTGTGAATATTGATTCAATGGACCTTTGTTTGAAAGGTAAACGAATGTAAATCTAGTTATTTACTAGAAAATGGACAAGTGTTGCATGACTGCTAGAAGCGGGGTGTACTTAGAAAGACTAGGAATTCTTTACAAAGAAATGGTGAAGGGGACCAAGAATGGTTGTGTTAACCTTCACCAAACCAGTACTTACTGGATTTAATTTCTCAGGACCAGAACAGTCCTTTGACCCAGAAATGAATTACATTCAAGCTGGTAGGTGGGAAGACCTCCTCAATATTTAATGAGGGGATGGGGCATAAAACTCATCTATAAGGCTTCCAAACTTGACCACGGGATGGGTATTCGAGCCACATGTGACCTTGCTGAAAGAGGTGAGAAAGGAAGGTGTGGTGGGAAGAAGGAGACCTACGAAGAGTGCAGAGACGAGAGGTGAATCTCTCAGGGTCAAGGAAGAACTAGAAAATAAGTGTTCTGGTTATAGGAAATGGCGAAGAAGGTTATGATACAATATGATAAACGAGGTCAGTCCTCCGTGCTTGGTATCATGTAAACCATTGCCAAGATCCTGTGGGAGGAGGAGAGTAACCTTTGTCCCTATTGTTTTTTATCTAGAAGAAAAGATTGTGTTGTGGATCATCATGGTCTAGCTCAGAGGTGGCTAGTGGTAAATCTATTTGGAGTTATGGAGCCTATGGTTGGGTGGAAATGGGAACCCCTTCCAGCAGTCACTTCACATTGTCTGGTTCTAATAAGTATTTTCCCTGCTTTATTTGTTGAACTGAAATAATGGATGAATACTTGGACTTATACATATATATATGCATTTATAAATGCCTTCTATGTGAAATGGCTATGTTATGTGTATGCCTTAATCTCCTTGTGAATTTACATTTCCAATTGATAGAATGTATGCCCAGTTTAACTCCAGAGGCTTTCTGGGTCTTAAGTTGTTAATATGGTCGAGATAGGAGATATCGTGTCAACCCGAAACCATCCATCTGAAGAGGATACCTCTTCCAGACCCCTTTGTCGTGCAACCAGAATGCCAAACCCAAGTCCTTAACCCTTTCAGGGTAAATCTCAGGAAGGGTAGAGAAGTTGAATCCTTGAAAAGAGGAGGCCTCTTCATTTAGAATACGAGTGGAAGAGATCCGTTCAAAAGGAAACATATGATCGATACCCAGGAACCTTGGGCTAAGCATCAGGAGGCCATGTTCCATTGGCGTCGTAGCTCCAAAAGTCCGAGACTTCGGAGTAATACTGACCTTACTAGCCTTATGCAGACTGAAGGTCACTGGGAGACTCAGTCTCCCATGAGATTGACCAACGATAGGTGGTCCCCCAGGTGGTTGGGTGGACCTATCTCACTAATTAAACCAAGGCTCGAAACCTCAAAGGTCAGAGCCACGAAGGACCTAATACCATAGATCATGAGATCCTTTGGATCCTTTCCCAACTGCCATCATATCAGGGATGTGTGGCGCTAGTCCCTCTACTTCAGATATTGGACACTTCAGAAGGTAAGAAGATTTTTCTTCACAATACTCCCGAACATTGAAACCTCGAGGTAACCAAAGATGCATATCTATAAGTCTACGTGACTGGATCTCAACCATGAAATTTGATGAATGTAGAAGCCTGCCAGCCCGAGGTGACGACATACACTAATGTCATCCCTGGTGATGTGGATACAAACTTAACGAGCCACATGCCACCTGGTTTCATGTGCATCACCTACACCCTAGGACCCTTGGATCGTGATGTGCATCACCCCAGGTGAGGACACGTGTCACCCCTGATCCAATTGTGTGTCTGCCCCTGGTACGTGCCCACCTAGCTAATGTGGTTGGCAGAGGGACTGGGACTCTGAGAGTCTAGAACTCCTCAACTTCGAAGGATTTGGAGCATAGTATCGTAGACTCCAAGGAAGACCCGAAGCCCGAATTAATGGTGTATATCTAAACTGTCCATTGGAAAGGATAGGTATCGACATCTCCCGCACTCTGTAGTGGATGTACTTTGGAAGAGTGGAGGGTAAAAAACTCCCGAAACCCAAGACCCTAAGTCAATCTCAGTCATTGGCTGTGACAAGAATATGGACCGCCAATTCGACCTGTATCTATCTGTGGGTTTGGACTTCGGCAGAATCGTAGTTAGATGAGTCAAGGACACCCAAATTCTGAAGTCCCGATGCGCGCGAGGAACCTATGGAGACGGACCCATGTGGAGGTCCATGGCCTCGACCAATGAAGACCCGAGGAGCTTGAGAGAGGTGTATCCTCCAGTTTCGAGTTCAGTTCTGAGCGTGGTGACATGGCAGGAAAGCCATTGACAAGCATAATGAGATTTAAGACCCCGTATGAAGGTCTTGATTTCTTAAGAAGAATGAAATTCCGACACCCCACCATGGGTGTGTTACACTACCTCATGTCCTCTTCATATTGTCATGACCAAGTCTATCTCATGTCCTCATCACAAGACTCCTCCCCATCGCACACATTTCCCAACTCCAAAGTCGTCATTCCTGCCAGACTCAACCCAAAGAATGTTTCCCTAGATCGATCCAAAGAACCTTCCCAAGGAAGTACAAGTCCTCCCATGTAGAGAAACTTGGATCTTTGGGGGAGTTCGCCCCCTCTTTGCCCAAATATACCTCATAACACTTGGTTTCTTTCTCCACCGAGTTGTTTCCAAGTTGTTCTCTCTAGCTTGTTGTAAATCTCCATATATATGTGTTTGCCTCACTGAACTATCATTCCCTTTCGTGCTCAAATCATCGTGTCCTTTTGGTGAGGTTGATCTGACCAACCAACTCACCCCATTGTGCATCTTACTCAAGTCATGATGCAACAATCCATCGCATCAGTTCATTGGGTCATCACACCCAACTCGTATGTCACATGTGTCGACTCCACATCTTTGTCGCTTGAGTCCATCGCATGAAAATGCCCAAACATGGTGTGCCCAAGATATCTGCAAGGTGATCATGCCCATTGGCCATGATTGATGGCAATGTGTGCCTCAAGGCACCAAGCTCACCCATTGTCATCCCCAAGTGCGGAGCGCCCACCCATATAAGTCGTGGCTCGCCTCCTTAAGTCACTTAGCCAAGCCTTCCCAAGTGCGTCCAACTTAGCCAAATCGTTGCACGACCTGCCCAACTGCAAGTACGCTCGTTCATCCGAGTTTACTCAACAACCCCAAATTTCGTGTCTTGTCTTTGTCCATGCCAGTCAGGCAGAGGTGCCACATCCTTGCCTCACCAAAGGCTTTACATCCTCTCTTTAAGAATCGTAATCACAAAAAAAATTGGGTGTCCTCCTTCCCCCACTTTAGGAATATGCTAGTTAATTCATAGTATATGATATAAATTCATAGAGTAATCAAGTAGAAGCAAACCCTTTTGCGAGACTAGATATACATCAAGCATAAACTAACAACTCTCTCGCTTCACAAATTATGATATCTTTCATGTAGATTTTCTTACCTATCATAACTACTATTACAGGATGCAAATATGAACATTAGCCCCTGCAAACTATTACAAATAAATCAAATATTAAGTATTAAAGTAAGGTGACTAATGCATGAAAATTGGAACAAATTCTTTGAGACCTTGAAAAATGTGTAACTGACAAGCGCATTGAAAATTTCTCTGCTACCAAAATGCATTAAATTATTCCCCAACCTGTGACTCTCAAAAATCCTAAAAGCCCTACCTGAAAGTCTCTCCCATGATACGTGATAGTTAAAAAGAAACCTAAAATTTCAAGATCACTTATAATTTCAATTTCAATTTCAATTTCAACAAAAATTGTATCATTTAAACTGTTGTGATATGCTCTTATGGACTTAATTACATTTTAATGTAAAGCTTCTGCAACAGTAGATAAGGGCCACCAACCAAGGGAGGAGGAGCCGTAACCTTATACTTACAATCTACACAAACGTTATCTACACCTTATTAACAACCTTAGTGCCTTTATAAAAGGATTTAGCCCTGTTTCCAGGTAACCAATTATAACTTTAAAATGAAAAGATGATTTGAATTAAAATTTTAATTGTTTAAATTAATATAACTTACAACATATGATTTGACACGGATGTAGATGAAACTGGACATTAAGAAAATAAATATAAAAGATAGAAAGTGTACAAATACATATTACATATTCATGCCATTACTAAATTAAAATTGTTATCATGTAATCAAATAAAAACAAAAGATGAAAGTGTACAAATACATATTCATGCCATTACTAAATTAAAATTGTTATCATATAATCAAATAAAAATAAAAGATGAAAGTGTACAAATACATATTCATGCCATTACTAAATTAAAATTGTTATCATATAATCAAATAAAAATAAAAGCTGAAAGTGTACAAATACATATTCATGCCATTACTAAATTAAAATTGTTATCATGCAATCATAACATATAATTTGATAAGGCTAGGAATTAAAATGAATATTTAAAAGAGTGAAAATTTTGAAAATGTACAAACACATATTGATACCAACTTAGTGATGCGTTTACTTAATCATTATAAATAACATACATGAATAATAATATGTCATCCCAATGTAAGGTTGAATCAATATAATCTACAATTGCACAATCTAATGAATATTAGTGAACAAATCTCATTAGAATTAGAATGCACGATGCATAAAACAATGGTCATGGGGTTATAACATAAGGTGTGGTTTCTACAAAGTAATGATCATTGTAGAATGAGATAGAAGGGTTAAAAATGGAGCATCAAAGTGAACTATTAATGATAATTGTAGAATGGGATATAGGAATAAAACTGTGGAGCATTAAAGTGAATTACCATGTCATGTTCAAGTAAGGAGTATTATGTAGTTATGGCTTGAGTTAAAAGTTAAATTTTTTTCTTAACAAAAAAAATATCATTATATTTTATATAATTTTGTAAAGATATCATAAAATACATATTTGACTTTATGATGAGATAAAAATATGTCCATAGATTCCCAAAATATCAGACAGGTTGTATTGAAGTTAACCATTACATAAATGATACTAAGTTGTCACTACCATCCACTATGATCGACCAAAAATGAATTATACAAAAAATAAATCTTTGTCTCTATTGGAATTGTAGATATAACTCACATATGAGCTTAATACTTCTTTGATGTTATAATATAACATAAGAAATAGAGTTGTTTCCCCATGATCATCTTTCTAATGATTGTATGTTATTTTTTCTTCCTGCATCTGTAGTGATTTCTTGGAAAGATAGTCAGCCTCCATGTTTGATTCTCGATAAATATGTGTGTAGTTGATTGAAGAAAAGGCACTATTGAGTTCTTTGATCCTGTCTTTCCAACATTCTAAAACATTTACCTGCAAATTCCCTTTGTCATTTAACCTGACAATAATGATTCTAGAGTCTCCAAATACCTGCAAATCAACAATATGAAGCCTTGTTGCCAGTGTGAGAGTGGCCCAGACTTCAAGTAGTTATGCCCTAGTATTGGTACCTACACCATAGTTGAAATTCCATTTGTACATTATATTCTCATTGATCATAATCAAACCCCTGCTCCACTTTGTTGACCACTTTTTTGGGCTAATCCATCAAACCAGCCAACTATCGCCAAATCTTATGGAGAAGACTTTAGAGGTCTATGGGGTGGCACTTTTTGTGTAATCATTAAACTGTCCAGGCCTCAAAGTGTCTTGTACACTACAACGCTGATAGAAGGGCTTCCATTTTCAAATATTTACCTATTGTGTTCCAACCAAATGTGCCAGCTAACAAAGCAAGGCAGAGTAGGATACTTAGGCTCTTTCTTTGTCCAACAATCAAAACAATCACTGAAAGAGTTCCCCTCCCAAAGGGTCCTTAACTTAATGCCTCTTAACTTTTTGTGCCATACATGTTGGGTAAAAAAAAAATTTACCAATAGATGATTAACTGATTCAGACTCCTTTAGAAATAAATGAAAAAAATTAGGTCCTTCCCAACCTCTACCTTGTAAATTATCCCAGGTAAGTATTTTGTTTTATGTTGCTAACTAGATAAAAGGTTTAATTTTTAAAGCTAGATTGTAGTTCCACATGTTTCTCCTCCATCCTGTAATTTCTGCTGCTAGATTTTTGTAGTTATGGCCCCATATATATTTTTGACTGAAATTATCCCTGACTTATCACCCCCAATCCAGTGTAGTTCATCAGTACAGTCTTGTATCTGGATCCCCAATCCAACTAATTCCCTGCAAAAGAGATCCCATTTGATTGCCAAATGTCGAGTGAGGCCGAGATCTACACTCTCTTTCCACTGTGAAAATATTTCCCTTGGTCGAATGTCTCCTCTATCCTGAAAGAGGTATCTTATATTCCTTTGTTTTAAATAAAATAATAGTTCTTGTGACAGGAGAGAGGAATTCCCCATTCCCAGAATCAAAACCTTTGCTATCAAGACCGAATGACCAGTCCCAGTCTTCCATCTCAACCAATGTGTAATGATATGCAAATATTTTAGCATTTTTTTCCAAATTTGTGAGGTCGTAGTCGTTCTATGTGAAGTCGACCTAAGCTAGGTAGCTACCAAGCAAGGAAGGAGGTATTTATCCTTTATGACTCTATTCTAGAGATTTTACTGCCATAGAGAGTTTACCATCAGTGCATTATTAAATAGGAAGATGTTCCGCAAACCCCAACCTCCTAAAATGTTTGGTCTTGCAATAAAATCCCAACTACAGAGGTGTATATGTTTCTTTTCACTACAATACGACCAAAGGAAAGAAAATATTAGTTTTCTAATCTTGTTGAGAACTGAAACAAGAATGGCAGCCAGAGCCATCCAAAACACAGGTTGACTTTCTAATACAGATTTTATAAGCACAAATCTTCCACCTAGTGAAAGCCATCTATTACACCAGTGACCAATCCTTTTTTTATATTTTGCATTTAACCACCTCTAGTATTCAACATTATAACTAATAGTCTTTATAAAATATCCAAGATATCTAAAGCCTTCGAAGAGTTCAACAAAGTTAAAAGGGAAAGCAACTTTAAAATTTTCTAAGTCCTCCCCTTGTAGACCTGAATAATCGAAGGTGGACTTTGTCATGTTTACCATCATACCCGACGCTCTGCAAAAGATCTTTAGAAAAATTTCAATCTCCTTCCATTCCTATAGTGTAGCTTTAGTCATTATAAGTACATCATCCACAAAGAATAGATGGAGGATCTTTATTAATCTGGAGGGCTTCACACCAGTTAACTTCCCTTCAACCTAGCCTTTCTTTAGAAGCAAACTAAGACCTTCCATCAGTAAAATGAACAACAATGGGGATAGAGGACATCCTTGCCTCAATCCTCTGCCACTCTGAAAGAAAGAGGTAGTCTCCCGATTGATCAGAACCCCAATAGTATTATTGGACAAACAACTCATTATCCACTTGGTATTCGAAAGACCAAAACCTATTTGTAATAAGGTCAATCTTAAAAAATCTTAGTTAATACAATCATATGCCTTTTTTAGGTAAAGTTTCAAAATTAATGCCTTCATGTTTTTCATCTTAATGCTATGCAATCATTCATGGGTTGTACCAATGGAATCCAGGATCTGTCTCCCTTTTAAAAATCCCAATTGTTCATCGGATAAAGTCTGGGAGAGAATAGGTTTGATCCTATTCGCTACAATTTTTGCAATAAGTTTGTAAACCAAATTACACAATGTTATGTGTCTGAATTCTCCAAATGTGGATGGTTTTTTGACTTTGGGTATTAGCACCAAAAAAATTGAATTAATGGTTCTTAACACTTCACCTCTGATCCTGGAGTCCTCAACCACCTCCAACAACTCATCCCCAATCAAATCGAAGAAGTGTATGAAAAACTCAATCGTCCAACCATTAGGTCCGAGACTTTTGTCCTTTCGAAATTCTTTGAGAAATTCCCATAACTCCTCCTTATTACATGGCCTTTCAAGTAGTATAGTTTCCTCCTCCTTGACTAAACCGGGGTAATGACTGGCTACAAAAACCTGATCAATTATATTAGATTGGCCCACCTCATCGAAGTATCTTTTGTAAAATATGTTTGGCTCTTTTTTAAGATCCTCTTGTGCAGTAAGAACCTCCCAATATTCAGTTGTAACTTCCCATATATGTTTTTTGTTCCTTCTAAAGCTAGAAAAATGATGAAAAAAAATTGTATTTTGGTCCCCACTTTTTATCCAAATTGCTCTGCTCCTCTGTCTCCATTTCTCCTCTTCTGCCATAAGTACACTATTGTGCTCTTCCTCTAAAGTCTTATGTGACTGTATTCCTCTGTTCTCCTCCCCCCCATTGAAATCTCTAGATATGAGGCCTGGAGATCCTCCAGTTTTTCTAATCTTAAGTTTTCCAGCAATCTTTGTTGTTCTTCCCATATTTTCACCCTTTGTTTTAAACATTTCAATTTCCACACTAGTCTTGTTTGTACCCCTGATTCTTGTAAGAATTGTTGGTCACTCTAGACTTCATGGACTATTTGAGAAAAGTCAATTTCCTTCAGCCAATTCAGATTTAATTTTAATGGATAAGCGGATGGATGAGTAGTGTTTTCTATTTGTAGGAAAACATGAGCATGATCCGAAAGGAAAGGATATGTGACCCAAGACCTATACCTTCCTGATAGGTTCATTAGATATTTTGATAAAAAAACACGATCCAAACTTTTTGAGATACTCTCAGATCCCAATCTTCCATCTCGCCAAGTAGGAGCTACTTTCTCAGGTAATATATCAACAAGTCTATTTCTTTGAAAAATAGCTTTAAAATACCATGTTGATTGGTCCAAGTGAGTTTTATCTCCCCAAACCTCATCAACATTTAACGTGAAGTTAAATTCCCCTGCTACTATTAGATTTTTACCAGCGAGCAAAGCCCTATTTGATACCTTGTCCCAAAAGGATATTTTTTTTGAGCATGGACCATAAACGTTTAATAGGGAGAGATGCCTTTTATTTTCACAACATGTACATGTCAAAAGAGTACCACCACAACTTAGGAAAGGAACAAGATCAAACTTAGAAGGATCCTAGGTCACCAAGAGACCCCCATTCTTTCCAACTATGTTAACCACACAAACTAACCACGTAGGTCGAAAGACATTTATGAATAATCGAGCCCTCTTTTCATCAACCAAGGTTTCTTGAAGAAAAATAATATCAGGATTGTTGGATTACTGAGAGGGGGGTTGAATCAGTAATAGAGCAATTTAATCCTTTTTAACCATATAATCCAAGTGTTATATCAATGAAGCATTATCATCCAATAACTACACAGTAAATAAGCAATGAAAAATGAACAATCATACACATACACAGTACACTAGTGTTTTACGTGAAAACCCAAATTGGGATAAAACCACAAAATTCTTTTTCTTATATGTCTTGAAGAATTACATTCATTGGAAGCACCAACTTCCTTTGATTTCCAGCAGCAACTGGAAGGAGGCTCCAACCCCCTAGTTTCTCAAACTACAACCTGAAGGAAGCTCCAACTCCCCAATTCTCTGGCTACAGCCAGAAGGAGGATACAACCCCCTATGTTCTCTGGCTACAACCGGAAGGTGGCTAAAACCACTTGTCCTTGTCCCGTCCAACCGCCTTGAAGTAGAAGTAAAATGATGGAACCATTGTCACACTATCACTGTGAGATATATCGATGTAAATATGTACCAATAAATATGAACCATGCATCAACCTGTAATCAATCTATACCATAAACAAGTGCATCAGCCATGCACCAACCTTTACCAAACAACCTGTAATCAACCTATACCATAGACAAGTGCATCCAACCATGTACCAAGTATGTACCAATCATGTGTCAACTACTCATCAACTATGAATCATAAATATGTACCAACATCATCAACTATACACCTCATGTATGTGCCAACTCATCAACTACTTGTCTCAACCATGTACTCAACATGTACCTCAATCAAAATCCCTCATCAATTTCATCATCCAAATTTGATTTGTAGCTTTGTAATATACCTGGTGTATATGATCACATTCTTACAAACCTTCCTTAACTTTAACAACAAGAGACTAGCATTTTCATCAAACTTTTCTTTAGTCTCACATGCCTAGTTTTGGATTAGTCAACAACCCTAACTTGAAGTAATCATAAATTTTTACCTGTAATATATAAATATCTGAAACTGATACACAATATTATTCACTGTGTTTAATGCAATTTCTCCAAGTTTCACTACTTGGAACCTCTCAAAAAAGGAGTTATAGCAAAAATGACATACCTTGTTGAATTCTGGCTTATTCTAGAGAGTGACCTTGTAGAGCATGCCCCACATGGAATATTTATTGAAATGATATGAATTTGTTACAAAACGTACTAAAAACTATACCCTAACCAACACATTTGGTCTCACTGAATGTGGATCTGTTATGAAGAAGTTATGACGTGTTTACCAGAAACACCTGTTTTTGACTAGTTTCAGGACTGGCCAAAATATAATGACCCACAAGATGAATTATTTACCACAGATACTTGGATATGTTTTCTCAATGGAATAGAAATTTCACAGTCTAAATCATTATAGAAAAAACGTTATAGCGAAAATGGTGAGATGACCTATAAATAACATACCTTAGAAAGCACCATCAAAAGAATTTATCATTCCTTGCATTTCAGCCTTCTTTTCTTCACCTTGCCTTGGAATTTCGGCTTAGATATCCTTGGTTACCTCAAACACCTATAGATATTCAATATGCTCAAGTGTGATTAAAATGAGAGAGCCTTGCCTCTTATTTATATTCTCCAAGTAGCTTCCTTAAAAACATCTTCTAGGCCACTTGGACCCACTTTCCTTATTTTAGGGTTAACCCACTTCTAATTTCTCCATTAAATTTATTATTGAAATAATTTATTTTGTATTCACTTTGAATTATAATACACTCATTACTTCACTTTATTATTTACC
>ML796755.1:249783-282160 GCA_009831015.1 Picea engelmannii
TGGTATCATATCTGGCCCCTTTTATCTAAGGGTAGATCCTAGAGCTTAAACATGACAAGCCATGAAGGGACTTCAATCACTAGGCCTCCTCTATTTGATGGAATGAATTTTGCATTCTGGAAGGTTAGAATGAGAACATACCTAATGGCTTTAGGAGCTAATGTCTGGGATGTAGTAGAGACTGGATACATAAAGCCTATTGTGCTAGCTTCCAAGGATGATAAGTCAAAATTTAGATTTAATGTTAAGGGAATGAATGTTATCTTGAATGGACTTGCAGAAGCTGAGTTTGTAAAGGTGATGCATCTTCAAACTGCTAAAGAAATGTGGGACAAACTCATTAACAGTTATGAAGGTAATGGGAAGGTGAAAGATGCCAAGCTTCAAACCTATAGAGTACAGTTTGAAAATCTACAGATGAAAGAAGATGAAACCATTGGGAAGTATTTTCTAAGAATTGAAGAACTAGTAAATGCAATGAAAGAACTTGGTGAAGAAATTGAGGAACTCTCTTTAGTTCAGAAAATTTTGAGATCTCTGCCAGATAGGTTCAACCCAAAGGTCTCAGCTATAGAAGAACTTAATGATATAAAGACTTTGTCTTTTGATCAAATTCTAGGAACGTTGACTGCATATGAAATGAGAATAGTTAAAGATAAACCCACCTCCAGAGAAGCATCATTTAAAGCAGACAAGAATGAGGATTATGAGCCCGATGAAATTGAAGCAAAATTTGTGAAGAGACTGAAGAAGGGATTAGGCAAATACAAAGGTAAACTTCCTTTCAAATGCTTTAACTGTGGAAGGATAGGTCATTTTGCAAATAAATGTCCACACAGGAAACATGATCAGAACTATGAAGGTGAAGAGAAGCACAAATCCAGGAGATTTGATAAAAAGAAAATTTTGTGTGTAAACAATGATGACTCCTCAGAAGACACTAATAATGACTTTTCCTATGAAGATAAGGTAAGTGACTTCATGCTTATGGCCAAAGATAATTATGATAATAAAAGCACAGGCAGTGAAGAAGAAGTTGTGGTTGGCATGGAAGGAGAACTGATTAGTGCGTTGGAAGAGATTGACAGACTAAGAATCAAGAACAGAAATCAAAGACAATTGTTGATACAGTTCGAGAAAGACAGAAAAGAACCTGATGAAGACCTTGTCCTACTAAAAGTAGAATTGGAAGAGGCAAAGAAAATTGAAGAGATTCTGAAACAACAGCTATCAGAAAAGAAGGCAAGATGTGAATCATTAGAACAAGAAGTAGTGAAAACAAGGAAAGAAATGGAGAAGTTTCAAGCCCTGTATTATCAGAATTTGTCAAGTATCAAAGCCTCAGAAGGATTAGCCACCATTATGAATCAACAAAGGAATCCAAAGCTGAGAACTGGTTTGGGTTATGAAGAGGGATCAAGCAGTGGGAAGCCAGGAAATAAAGAACCCATCAAGTTTGTCAAAAGTACAACCAATGACAATAACAACCCTGCAGAAACAAAGGAAGACAATCAACCACCCAGGGCAAGTAAAGGAAAAGGTGCCAGGATTGAATCTGAAGAATTAAGAAACAATGCTCTCTCTGCTGAAAGATGTCATCAATAAGAAAGAAATCGATTTGCTCAAAGAAGACAACCATTTACCAGGTACAAAGAATTTTTCTATGGCTATTGTTTCTATTGTTCTAACTTTGGTCACAAAGCTGTAAATTGTTCCTTAAGACTCAGAAATGAACAATTAAGGTTTCAAAGGAATAAATACTTCCCACAACAAAGAATGATACAGTCAAGTAATAATCTTTCAGGGACTGCAAATTGCCAAATTAAGTCTGGACACATACAACTAAGGAGGCCAAGAAATAACCAACAGTCAATAAGTAGGAAACACTGCAACAATAAGTTTGACTTATTGAATAATGAGGTTGAATGCTACACCTGTCATAACTTTGGACATAAATCTAATGAGTGTCGGTTAAGGAACTATGAACCAGATTCGAAATCCCCTGCTGAAAATGTCAAGCTTTGGAAGAAGAAGGAAAGTAACAAGTGTGGATTAGTATTGTCTGCTCAAAGAAAAGCGAACCCTTGGAATATAGATAGTGGATGTTCCAAGAACATGACTGGAGACAAGGATAAGCTTCTGTCCATAAATAAAATCAAAATAGGAATGTGATCCTTGAAAATGATGAACCAGGTAAAATCAAGGATAGAGGGATGATGAGTTTAAGTAATGACAAAGGAGATGCCCAGTACGTTCTGCTAGTGGATGGTCTGAAACATAATTTGCTCAGTACAAGTCAAAAATGTGACAGAGGCAGTGAAGAGGTGCTCACGTCCAAAGAATGTAAGGTAAATATAAACTCAGGACAAGTGGTGAATGAAAGTATAAGGAAAATTAATGATGTTGAAATTAAGTCCTCACTTGCAAGTAAAGAAGAACATTCAGATACAATAAAAGCATGTTCAGTTAGCATTAACCCCATGGATGAAGTAGGAGAGGAACCATGTCATAAACAGGAAGCAGAAGTCTTGAAGGATGAGAAGGCAGACACCCAAATCAAGTTCTTGAGTAGATCCATGAATCTGGACAAGGTCTTGGATAGCAAGAGATCACCAAATGACAAATCCGATACTGGACTCAACAAGGTAGAAATCAATGCTCCTAAGAAACCTGATATAGGTCCTTCATTTGTGAGAAAGAAAAGCAGGCGTGAGAGTGGGTGTAGTAGTTTTCTCCTGTGATTGAATATGGACATAAAAGCCCTGGATTGAATGCATCAAGGAAGAAAAATGAAAATTGTAGTAATAGAGATCGATGAGATTCAATGGGGAGATCCAAGGGCTATTTAAAAGGTACAAGTTACAATTGCACAGGGTTCAAGTAGGACAACAACATTCTGATGTACAAAATGATACACATGACATCCTGTAGAGACAACAAGAGGAAAGACCTTGTCAAGGAAAGTTAACTTTTTAGGAACAAAGGGGGAAAATAGTCAGAAGCAGAGAGATAATAGTGACAGGGGGAGTCATCCACTCATGAGAATATTGATAAAGGAGTTTGAGTAAGAGAGGTGAGCATTTTTGAATTTTTTACAGAGGATACAGCAGAAGTTGAAGATGAACAGGTCCAAGAATCAGAAAGAGAAGACTTTGGTTTAGACACAAATATTCTGCAGGTCTCAAATGAGAGAGTCCATTCCGTCAGGGGGAGTTTGCATTGGTTTAATATCTGATGCCTCCTAAAATACTATAACAGCTCAGGGGGACCATGTTCTCTTTGACATTGATGTCAAAGGGGGAGAAAAGAATCTAGGTGCCTTTGTTGCCATCAATGCCAAAGGGGGAGATTGTTGGAAAATGTTTAACAGACAGCATATGCTTGTCATTGATGGAAAGTACAACAATGAAGATGGCATGAATACAGGAAGAATGTAATAGACGGGCACCAGAAGTATTTTGGGAAGATGCTGCAGAGAAAACTCGATAAGATCAGAAGAGATAGTGCAGAGGATGTTTGGTATGTTTTATAGACAACGTAAGATTGTCATTGATGGAAAGTACAACAACAATGATGGCTTGAGTACAACAGGGATGATCAATAGGCAAATATAAGATAAGTCTAGGAAGATCGAATGATCGAAGACAATGCAACGTTGATCAGGCATGAAGAAGTCTCGTAAAGTTTGTGAAGCATTTCTGATCATTAGATCCTATCCAAAATTATCGACAGAATGAGGACTGTCAGATTTGAATATAGACAAGAAGAGCGTGCTAAAGAGGAGGATAGATCTCTAGTGTTAGATATGAGCGCAGGGTCCGACCACCGTTGGATCAAGGAGAACCTGCACAATCTTTAAAGTGCAAGGAGTAGAGGGCTCACAAAATCCCGAAAGCAGGAGGACCATCCATCTCAGGGGGTTATGTGGACCATTGATCCGACTCCCTATCAGAGTTTCGGGGATCGAGAGTTGGAGATGACAAGTAATATCATCCACAAAAATCCCGATTTCGCGATATGAAAAATCACGACGTAATCTGAGTCATCAAATCAAGATCACATCTGGACCGTCGATCCGACTCACGTCAGCAAACCACATTATCTAGGAACATGTGGCACAACCAAGTAATGACAAGTATCAGACTGATTCAACATTCCAATCACATGTAAGTCACGAATCAAGGTGACACGTGGAAGTTATTTAACACATGTGACGTCAGCAGATTTACACCCTGTCGAAGTTTCGGGGTTCAAGAGTTGGAGATATCAAGTAATATCATTCACAGGAATCCCAATTTTGCGATATGAAAAATCACGATTTAATCGAAGCCATTGAATCAAGGTTGAATCACGGCCGTTGATTCCAGTCCATGTCGGAGTTTTGAGGATCGCGTGTTGGAGATGTCAAAGAAGCAATGCAACAGGAATCCCGATTTCGCGATATGCAAAATCGCGACTTAATCGCAGTTGTTGAATTAAGATCATATCTAGACCATTGAGCCAACTCCATATCGGAGTTTCATGAATCGCGACATAGAGAGTCAAGAAAACAATGCAACAAGAATGTCGAAATCGCGATATGCGAATTCGCGATTCAATCGCAACCATTGAATCAATATTGAATCTGGACCATTGAATCCAAGTCCATTTCGAGAATTCGAGGATAAAGTGTTGAAGATGTCAAGGAATGTTAAAATCAAGAATTCCGATATTGCGATATGCAAAATCGCGATGTAATTGCAACCATTAGATCAAGATGTGATCTGGCCCGTTGATACGACTTCTTTACGTAGTTTCATGAATCGGGATTTGGAAGTGACAAGAACATTCACCTCAGGAATGTCGAAATCACGAAATGATCTGAACCGTCAGATCAAGTGATTGATCAGGACCGTTGATCCCACACCATTTCAGGGTATCAAGGATCGCAACTTGGAGAGTCGAGATGCCTCATCTCCAGATTCATGAAATGCGAAATCGCGAAAGTGCCTTATGCATAAGGTTGTGGTCACAACCCTTGGTCACATCAGTGAGAGATGGAGGAAAGAGCTAGAGTGACCAAGCTATGCTTCGTAGATTGCGACATGAAGTGTCGAGACACTTGGGCACAGGAATGCCGAAATGTCGAAACACGATTTAAAGGCAAGATTAATAAAGCTCATCCAATGGCCCAGATAAACCTGAAGGAGATCTGAGGGATACTAATGCATGACACAGTGAAACTACCAGAAACCATTGATGGCATCTGCCAGAGAATTCGAAGAGACCTCTATGTGATCGCCAGAGGAGATGAAGAGTCTTCAAGTTTCGTCTAGTGAAGGAAGACTATTCTTAGAAGGGATTGCCATATGGATGAGCGTTCAAGCCTGTAGCTGAAACAAAGAGGTTGAGCTCGACGCTGACAAAGAATACAAGGAGTATCAACTGCCAGAGAGGTTGAGGAATCTCAGGAGAAGACCCAGTGATGTTGGGTGCATGGTGGGAACCACCAGAGAAGATGAAGAGTCACAATGATGATCAGACAGAGAACTCAAGTTGTGGAGGAGATTGGCGTGGTATGAGCATGTAGAAGAATGGCGCACATTGCATGCACAAGGAGCATAGAAGCTATAAGTACACGATATAGAGAAGAGATGGGGTTGTTGTTGTTGTTGTTGTTGGAATTGTGGTGGTTTTTGTTGTTGAGGGTGATTCATGTGTGAAGAAGGAAGAGAGTGCAGTAGCTGAATCAAATAGAAGAGGATCTATGCAGTGAATGGGTATGGCGCACATAGCATAAAAGGCAGAAGAACATACAGTGCAAGTGATGTGTGCAAGAAGGCAATGAGGCAGACAGAGCAAGGAAATGCAATAGAACAATGATGATTCTGGTAAGCCATTGTTGAACATTATATCATTGTAATAAGTTCAGTAGCAAAGATTTATATTTCAGGGAGATTGGGAGGTGCTAGGGGGGACTATTGTCCTCATAGGTTCAAGTGGGTGCTTGAACACAGGGAGTTGTAGCTTCCATCTGGTTGCAGCCAGAGAAACTAGGGTGGAAGGGTGGTGCAAGGGACAACTTTTGTTCTCTGTTATATAGGTTGGTGCCTGTATGATTGGAAGTTGGTGCTTCCATCTAGTTGGTGCTGGAAACACTCAGGGAGTTGGTGCTTCCTTCTTGTTGGTGCTAGAGAAACCAGGGAGTTGGTGCTTCCTTCTAGCTGGTGCTAGAGAAACTAGGGATTTGGTGCTTCCTTCTAGTTGGTGCTAGAGAAACTAGGGAGTTGGTGCTTTCTTCTAGTGGGTGCTAGAGAAAACAGAGAGTTGGTGATCTCAGCAAGTTGCAGCTTGCAAAACAGAGGTTGTAGCCTCATTATGAGTTGGTGCTCATATGTATGATAATGTAAAGAATGTAACTATTACTTATCATATAAAGAAAAAGAGGGTTTTACCCTGTATGGGTTTCCTCAAGAAATATCTATCTTTGTGTTTCTCATATATGTGATTGATGTTGAATGTGCCATTGTTTATTTCCCTGCATTATTTTGATCATCATTTAGTGTTTCTGCAAAGAGTTTAAAAAGAATCATAATTGTTTATGCACGGTAACAACTGATTCACCCCTTCCTCTCAGTTGTCCAACATGTTGATCTCTTGGGAGACCTCCTCACAATAGCATTTAGACTTTCATTCAAGAAATGTTGTTGTTGGTCTTATAGTTTCTGATACTAGTTGATGTTAGGATATTGCTAATTACATCATTTGTATAATTACGTCATGTTAGGATATTGCTAATAGAATCTTTGGTGAATAGGGGTTGTTCTAAGAAGTGAAAATTATGAGAGATTTAAATTAGGAAATATAGATCTAGAGGAAGATATGCTATTAAAAGTAGAAATCAACACAAGTTGATCTACTAGAGGTGTCGTCGAAGAGGGCATGCATAGAGTGAATGCAAAATTTAACCTTTGAAGAAGAAAGAATCAAATAAGGTGCATTTGGTTGCTAGGATTTCTTTTTGTAAAGGAATCATGCATCTGTAACTAATGCCCATGAAGAGGCATGGTTGATTGATTTAGGAGCTTCGTTCTATATAACTCCTCATAGTGATTTCTAAATTGTTGTGGTTATTCCATTGGAATAGTTCTTCACAATAGATCTTACAATATTATGAAATATTGTATTGTGTAGTTTATTACCTTATATCTTAGATTTACTATTTCTATCTTAGTTCTCAAATTTATGGGAAATAACTGAAATTGAAATGAAAGAACAAACAAATAAACACACCATCCACAAAAATGAAGACAAGATTTGACTTGGGAAACCTAATATAGGAGAAAGACCATCTAGAAGATGAGGCATATGCTATATTATGTTTTTCTCAGTCTACCTCAACTGTTATGATTCAATACCCCACTCCTATATGCTCTTCTAAAATATGGAACAATAACAATACAAAAATAATGGAGCCCATTCTCTTCCTAGTGGCCCATTTTTTAACATATCCGGATAACAATTTAAGGCTAGTTAGGGTTGTTAGATACCTAATCCTTGGGATTATGGTGCATTGTAAATTTATTATCTTAGGAGAAAGATGAACAGTCATAGGTGAATAGGAAGAGTCATTATGACCTCTTGGAAGATGAAACCAACCACAGGTCCCTTCGTATTATATTAATGAAACTCTCACTGTAATGAAAATAAATTCATTCATGTAGTTACTCATTCATGGCCTAACAATAGTATTAGAGCATAGGTTTTCTTGATGACTCCATGATCTCTCATGAGTTTCTCCCCTTCTCCCTCATTTCTTCCTTCCACATTTTCCTCCATAGTTTCTTCTAGTGTTGTTGCTTCCATCATTGATTCATGGCCTAACAATGGTATTAGAGCATAGGTTTTCTTGATGACTCCAGGATCTCTCATGAATTTCTCCCCTTCTCCCTCATTTCTTCCTTCCAAATTTTCCTCCATAGTTTCTTCTAGTGTTGTTGCTTCGATCATTAAGAAAGACACGATCAAGCGGTTATAGGTGAGAGTTCTAGCAACCCTTCTTGATTCGATTGATATGATTTTTTATGCCATTTCCAAGCCTTTGTTCTGTGTGATTCATTTTTCCAAAGGAGCCTCAAGACCTGACACTCATGGCCATATCTTTTTTATTAATGATGGATTGCAGATCTATGGCTGTGAATAATCAAGACACCAAGGTGTTTTCGATAGATTCCCCAACCTATACAAAACATTTCAGAGGGTTTCTTATATCTCAGTTTAAAGGATTTCATGTTTTCTTAAATGTGTTTTTTACAGAATTTCATTTCATTTCCTTCTTTATGAGATATTATTGATTGAAGTATCAAAGGTCTATAAAACAGTGTAGGAAGGTACCTTGAGTTTCAAGAAGAATTTCTCACTCCATGAGATACAATAGAGAAAGTATCTTATATCAATGGAAATATCTCTTCACTACCTCATATAGGTATTCAAAAGAATATGATTTCACCATTGGTGAAAAAGGAAGAATACCACATGTTTTCAAGCCCATGACAGATTTTGGAATTTTTAGAAAATTGGTGCCAAGGTTTAACCCTTGGAAGGTTGACTTGCACTTTGGGTCTCAGTGTCTAATACCTCCACCTTGATCTCTGGTAATTATTTCTCATTCGACATAGAGCCTTTGGCTATGTCCATCTTTGTATCTTGGTGGTGTAAAATTCATTCTCTTTCGAAAAAGGGAAGAATCAATCGCATGATTCTTCTAGAGGATAAGGAGTGCTAGATATTTTAAAGATAACGTGCTAGACATTCTAACATAAAGTGCTTGTATTACTGGAATTATTTAGAATTGTGTTTCTATGTTTGAAAAACATTAAGATTAGCATTCCAAGATCACTATAATTTTTCTTTAGTTAAAAGGGTTAGGAAGGTTGGTAGTGTGACAAACCTTTTAAAATAGAGATCTATTGGACCAATAGATAAACATGTCAACGACCAATAGATAAACATGTAAAATTCTTGTACTAAATTTTTGTACATTATAAAATAAAGTTTTGGACATTCTAAGATAAAGTGGGACATTCTAAGATAAAATTCTTCTAAGAAAGTGTTTGACATTCCAAGATAAAGTTCTTTCATATTACTCATTATAAGATGAAGTTTAGGACATTCTAAGATAAATATAAAGTGCTTGAATTGAGATGTAATTTTGGTTCTAGGGCATTAAGTGAAGTGTCTCAAGATCACCATAGGTTTGTTAAGTTAAAGAGTTAGTTCTGTTCTCTTAAAGGGTTAGGAATGTTGGTAGTGTCACAAATCTTTCAAAATAGAGATATAATATAGGTATATGGTAGGCATTCTACTATAAAGTGCCAACATTCTAAGATATAGTGCCAACATTCTAAAATAAAAAATAGTTGTAGGCAAACTGTAATGACACATTGTTAAATACCAGGTTTTCAAATAGTACAAGAATAACACACAACGTTTATGTGCATATTTATTTCCGGAAGAATAACACACAACGTTTATGTGCATATTTAAGAAGGGAAAACCTGAATGGGGTCTGTAGCAAGGAATTGTCTCTGAATCCTGCTCCCATAAGGTAAACGAATTGCGATGTTGACAACTCCAGGCGTGCCTCTAGCAGGCTCTCGTGGCAAAGCTGGATACTCGATCCTCCCAACTTCTCGAGGCACAACAGAAGAATTTTTGAAATTAATACACAAATAATGCATGACAACAAATACATCCGACCATGGAAATATACGTTAAAAAAGGGAAAACCTGAATGGGGTCTGTAGCAAGGAATTGTCTCTGAATCCTGCTCCCATAAGGTAAACGAATTGCGATGTTGACAACTCCAGGCGTGCCTCTAGCAGGCTCTCGTGGCAAAGCTGGATATTCGTTCCTCCCAACTTCTCGAGGCACAACAGAAGAAGAATTTTTGCTATCTTCCAAATACTTCACGGGCTCCTTCTCCGTGTAGGGACGCACAATCTGAAAAGATTATCAGTGGAACTAACATTGAATCATATTGTCTTTGAAATAACTGTTTTGACAGGACTATGTTAAATGTAAGAGCATTATCTGCGACAGATCAATCAAGTCAGTAAAACAACAAACCTCGATCAATTTTTGGGTATCAACAGTGCCTTCTACATGATCCATTTTATATCCTGTGTGAGGATCTACAACAAGAACAGCAGGTTTCTTGTCGATTTTGTACCAGTGGCTTATCTTTTGTCCTTCCTCAAAATAATCACAAGTCTGCAGGGAATTGTATGATATTTTTGTCGTTTCTGTGTAGTATCGTTAATAGGCCATAAATTTAGGACTATGCTAAATCGAGACCATAAAATTAGGAGTATGCTAACTCGTCGATAGCAATCTTTCCTTTTGAGTTTAGCTTTTTAGGTAGAAAAACAAGCCTGAATCTAACTAGATTTTTAGATTTTTAGAGGTAGTATGAGTTTTGCATGGATCAAAATTTCATGGGTTTCAGAAGAGTTTTACCCCATTTAAAATTTTAAAACTAATAACCAAATTAATATGGAGCAAATTAATATCGAGTTAGCCCAAATTATATAGAAAACTAAAAAAGAAAAACATCTAACCTGCCATAAAATAAAATGTTTCTCATGTTTCTCGATTATTATGTCATGAATTTCAGAATTTCCCAAAACGGTCTTGATAAGCTGCAAGAAGACAACTCATTACAAAATTCAGTAGAGATAACATTAATAGAATACGATAGTCCTCTTCATCTTAGAAGAAAATGATTAGTCTTTTGCCTGTGATAAATTCTTTACCAAAACCTGCAATAACTTATCATTGTTCATTGCAAAACTTTTATATAATTTAAACTATCGTTTCAGATTTATGATGTTTATAAGATTTACAACCTCCCGAGACTCTGATTCATCTGCTTGGACATTTGCCAATATCCACTTTCCTTTACTTTCAGCCAGATCTTTGACCTACATGGCAGCCTCATTAATAATTCCGAAATTGGACTTTGAAGCCTTAACCAATACATACAAAAACAGAGGACTCGAATTATGACGAAAACAATATGGAAAATACCGCTTGAAAGCTACCGCAGGAGATTAAATGAAAAGGTCGTTCAGGTTCTATGGCTCGAGCGCGTCGCCTGCCATGAAAGCTAAAGGGTTGACTTTGCGATTGAGCTTTAACCCGAATCTACAATTGGGTTAAGGATGACCATTGTGGAGAGCTTTTTATGGCATATATTCTCGTATAAATGATCTCACCGTATTGATCTCGCGCGATACCTCTTCACAATAGCATTTAGACTTTATTCGAGAAATGTTGTTGCTGTTCTGATAGTTGATGTTAGGATATTGCTAATTACGTCATGTGTATAATTATTTCATGTTAGGATATTGCTAATTATGTCTTTTTAAATAATCATTGATGCAGAAGCTTTGGTGACTAGGGGTTGCTCTAAGAAGTGAAAATGATGAGAGATTTAAATGAGGAAATCTAAATCTAGAAGAAGATATGTTAGTAAAGGTAGAAATCAACACGAGTTGATCTATTAGAGGTGTCATCAAAGAGGGGAAGCATAGAGTGACTGCAAAGATAAACTTTTGAAGAAAAAAGAAACAAATAAGGTGCATTTGGTTGCCATGATTTCTTCTTGTAAATCAATCATGCATTTCTAACTAATTCCCATGAAGAGGCGTGGTTGATTGATTTAGGAGCTTCGTTCCTGATAACTCTTCATAGTGATTTGTAAATTGTTGTGGTTATTCCATTGGAATAGTTATATCTCTAACTAATGCCATGAAGAGGCATGGATTGATTTATGAGCTTCTTTCCATATAACTTTTCCTAACAGATCTTACAATATTATGAAATATTTTACTGTGTAGTTTATTACTTTAGATCTTTACTATTTCTAGCTTAGTTCTCAAATTTATGCGAAATAACTGAAATTGAAATGAAAGAACACACCATCCACAAAAATAAAGACAAGATGTGACTTGGGAAACCCAATATAGGAGAAAACCCATCTAGAAGATGAGGCATATGTTATATTATAGTTTTCTCAGTTATAAAACACATGTACAAAGAAATGGGCACTCATTATGGAGTTGCCATGACCATTGTGGCATGAATGGTACTACTGAATCTTCTACCTCATTTGTTATGCTTCAATACCCCACTCCTATATGCTCTTCTAAAATATGGAACAATAACAATACAAAAAGAATGGAGCCCATTCTCTTCCTACTGGCCCATTTTTTAACATATTTGAACGACAATTTATGGCTACAGTTAGGGTTTTTCATACCTTAACCCTCAATTATTGTTAGGGTTGTTAGATACCTAATTCTTGGGATTATGGTGCATTGTAAATTTATTATCTTAGGAGAAAGATGAAGAGTCATAGGTGAATGGGAAGAGTCATTCTGACCTCTTGGAAGATGAAACCAAAGGTCACTTCGTATTGTAAGTGTATACCAGAACCCTGCGTGGCCTACAATTTCTCAAAACCATGGTGTATACGAGAACCCTTCCTAGCCTACAATTTCTCAAAACCAGTGTTTCCCAGAACCTTGGTCTCAAATACCGCAACCAACCGCCTCCAGTCCAATCACTGCAATTCATACTGGCATTATATCACCAACCTCTGATAGTCATGTTGGAGATTGGTCGACAACCTCTACAAGTCATGTTGAATACCAACAACCAACCACTACAAGCCATGTTGGGGGATCAAGTCTAGTCACTGCTAGTCACACCGCACATACATCACCAACCTTTGCTATTCATGTTAGGGATTTGTGACATCCCAAAAAAATAAATATTTTTAAAATTTAAATCTATTGAAAATTCATTCCGTTTTTAGTAAATTCGAATTTGGAAATTTTTTGCCATTTATGGCAATTCCGAATTTCGAATTTGACGATTGTAATTAATTATTATGACTGTTGGGTAGAGACATGATTTGACCCAACTAACTATTTGACTATGACACTTGTATGGAAACAAAATATTTTATATTGATTGCAGAGGACAAATGGAACAACCATGTTAAATTTAGCTGACCATGACTCCATGAGTGGGGAACACATTGGAATTAACTCTGGGATGATTTTTGCAAGTGGCAAATTAGTGATTTGGCCATTGGTAGCCCCTGAAAATCAAGGATTTAGAAAGCTGCAAAAATTCCCATGGGAGGGAAAAAAGTCCTAGGCAAATTAATAAATAACATATGTGAGGAGGCAGGATGCTGCCAAGTATGCTGGGAAGGAAGACTATGAATTTTTTCTCTGTTTCTTGTTGTTATGAACACTACTGTGTGAGTGCGAGGCAAGAGGGATACTGTTGGAATTGAAGGACATTGCTGGAGAAGAGATACTGATTTGCCCTCATGGACTCATGGTTAGGCTAGGGGGTGAATTGAGCAAGTAGATTGGTTGCCTTGTTCTACGGTTGGGAGGAACATGGTTGTTCCCTTTGTCTTCCCTTAAATTTGGTTCAGATATGTAACTCTACCTTATCCTAGTCAAATGTCATGTGTTGCAATCTGTTTACTTCTATGTATGAATTTTGGTTGAATGCTGTGGTGGAAAGATCTATCATTTTACTTCATAGTCGTTTGCTGGAAATGGACTCTTTTATTTAGATGTGATGCTGAGTAATTACTAAGATATTGGAATGTACCAAACAACAAAACAAATTATGTAGTAGTTACTAATACCATAATAGAATGGATTACATACTACAGCTATCTTCTTAGTTCTGTTAAGTAAATAAAAATAAAATTGTTTGCATAAGTACTTGAAGCCACGCGCACCAATAGCTCTGGAAGATTTCATTTCCTATAGATGTTTATAGTATTCAATAAGCCTCCTCTAATGAGAATACCAATCTAGATTCAAAGTAAATATACTCTTTATCATAGGGGTATTAATCGATATGTATATCGACCTATATAAATATATCGTGAACATATATGTATATATATAATGAGCATTCTGTCTGATATAATATGATGTTGGAGTAAACTGATTACTAAGGTATCCGAAAAAGGAACTAGACAGATATACATATAAACATTTACATAGGAATATAATTCAGAAACTTACCAAAACCCCATTACAGAAAATTAAGTATTTGTACATCAGCATGGTAGTGAGGGTACTTTAGTAATGACTCTGTGGTTTAAAGGCTAATATACAGTATAAACTCTATCGTAGGTTTAAAGGTGCATCTACAGTATAACCTATGTCATAAGTACAATGCTACAGGTTATCTATTATAAAGGAGTAAGAAAATCACTTGAAAGGAAAATAGACCTGAATTTCTGGAAGTCCCGATCTCTTTTAATCTCAAATGGACAAACATTTTTTCCTGTCAATTTATATATGAGAAACCCCAAAAATCTCGACGGAATCCCACAGACATAATCTTTACACGAAACCATTGCATACAGCCGGTTCATAAGTCAAATTTGCAAAAGGTGGAATAAGACTCAGGTTCAACTCCTACCAAAAACTAGTGTTATATCAGAATGCAAGTTTACAATGCTTAAACGAAATCTAGAAGTCATCACCCGATTCCGGTGGAAAACAAAACCCTTAGGAACGGATGTTATTATGATAGATTTTGGCATACTACTGTATTTAGTTGAATCATTTTGAGAAGCGACATTGTAATCAACAGTGAGATTCAATTCTGGAAAATAACTAGAGAATTGAAATGTGTAATAACAAATCATTTTTCAGAGATACCGAGGAAAATATTGAACACGAAAAATGATAGATTGAAATCCATTTACACAACGAAATAATACTCAAAGCATAAAGATCATATTAATTAAATAGAACGACTATCTGAATATCACAAGTCCAACTAGGTGCAAGCTTGGCATAAATTTTTCTTTGTACTAGAATGTTTATATATAAAATCAGGGCATACCCTGTATCAACTAAATACAGAACTTGGAGCTAAAAATCTTCAAACATTAGCGACGCGACAAAGCCTGGACCATCGGTGCATGTAAACTTGAAATAGATGGAAGGGCACTGTGTTGGAACCCGAATACCTCTTGAAGGAGTGAAGAGGGCGTCCCCATGCTTTGGCTTGACCGCACCTACAAAAAATAATGTGAAACATTATAATGTATCCAACAAAAAAATATGATTAAATCACAGAAAAGAATTTAGAAAGTGGGCCGGTGAATGCTTAATTGTAAAGGTGTTCTTGCCTTCTTCCATCACGCTATCCCGTAAGCCTCCTAGACCGAAAGGGGAGGAGGAGTTTTTGTTTCCCTGATGGGTACCCTCGCACATCAAGGGGCCCATCATTAGTGATGAATACCAGTCTTAATCAAAACACTACAAAAAATGAATTTGTGTATAACGACCATAAAGTAATAATAAATATAAAATTAATGTGACATTTCAAATATGAACAGGAAGGATTAAACGCCTCCGGCCACGAGAACGTCACTCCTAATCAACATAGTGGCAGTAGCGATTTAAACATAGAAATTATCTCAAGTTCAAAAGTATCTCGACAGGTCTGTTACGCACCCAAGTAAGGGAAAACCCGGACATGACACTCTATCATCTAAGACAAAATGATTGGGAAACCGGGCCATTAATAGAAGTTCAAACAAAAATATATATATAGCATACTCTGATTACACACTTCTAACAGACATCGTAGTAAGTTCCTCCAAGAAAGGAGAATAGCTCGGCCTCGACAGGAAGACTAGTACAAAGAAGGGGTTAAACCATAAAGAACCTAGACCTGGCTAGGGTAACACCTACCCTTTCACTTTAACCTCGAAGAATACTATCGAAGAACTGACCGGGACTAGGATCCTGGAAAGACCTACCTAACAAGACATAAAGACCCAAATGCATAAGTAAAAGAACAATCAAGGGTAAACTTACCCCGTGCAGAGCTACCGTCGAGAAGTTCAACCCAAGATCTTCACCCATCTGGCACAGGGGCCGAATCCTAAACTCTTGTCCACGATGCTAAATCCAAAAAAAAGAATGGTCTGAGACGTTCCCTCCTCCTTCACTAAACCAAAACCAGAATACAAAGGAAAAATGGGCAGAGATGGTGTTTCCTCCTTCACCAAGCCAAAACCAGAAGGAAAGTGAAAGTGCGGGAGTAACCTTTCATATGGAGTGAAGGGGATGGGGTCTTCGTACTTGAACCATGTGAATATAGGGTAAGTGTTGACATCTCATTAGGGCACACTAGTCGAGCTCTGATTCAAATAGACATATCCCAGGTGCTTTAAAAGCTGCAAACAGGCCTTTAAGGCACGAGGGTTCCAACCTATATCGGTTGTTCAGAGTATTAAAGGCGATGTAACTAGATGGTTGACTTACTACACCATTATATGTTGAATCCAACTACCTTTGCATTAACCATCCGAGGTGGATAACCTGGTCGTTACCTAATTAGTAGTTGTGTTAGCACGATCATAACCATAACCTTCACAAGTTAACCTCTATGCGCTTTATATTCAAGTTGTAAGTTTAATGCTCGATTTTATACCCAAATAACTTTTGTTTCCGAATAATGTTAACCTCTCCATGTAGATCCTATAATGATATATATATCAGAATGAGCATCATAAGGCCTTACATTTATAACCCTCGCATTCGTATGAAAGTGACTCTAAGTAGTTACATCTCCTTATGATAAAGTGGTTTTGGAAACAAAACAATAGATAATAATAAGTTGCAATGAAATAGGATATCCCTAGCTATGAACCTATGTTCGTATATAACTCAATACCGAAATAGGAAGCGGTGACTTTATGTTAAAATAGGATAGAGGAGTAAAAGGCAATAATACTGTTGTACATTATGGTTGACGAATGACTGAAAAGCTTTAAAGACACAGAGCCAATTCAAAGTTCCCAATTAATTTTTTTTTTATATAGATTTTGAGGTACATTACATATGGTATCAAAGAAAAAAGGTCACAACATTGGACCTGAACAGGGCCACAATAGCTGCTTAGTATATATATTTTTCGATTTATGTAAAACTAATAAAAGTTGTATGGTTACAAACAAAAAGCTATTTCTATTTTGTGTTCATTATGGCATCTCAGGAGGATGTAGAAGTCAGGATGGGAGAAAACCCGTAGCAAGGACCCCCTAGAGATCCAAGACAAAATAGTGACGGAAGCTCACCCATAGAAGTGTTAGAAACAATGAGGAACCTTATTGTTGAATTACAGATTTTCAAAGCAGACAATGAAAAATTGAAAAAGGCACAACAGGAACAGCAAGAGATAAATGAAGTCCTGCTACACAGTATAGTTACCAAGAAAATCCCAAAAGACGATAACCACGAGGAAGAAGTCAGCAAAAGGGCCTCCAAGAACTCAGGGCCGGAAATAGAAAAAGGAGATAGTTCGTCATAAGGAACACCCTCAGCAGAAGAAAAAACTAAATCGGACAAAAAAAGAAAACAGTAGACCACCTCGAAGGAGAATTTTAAAAAATTAAACCAGCTACCTTTGATGGAGAATCCAAGACGAGACAAGATGTTGAAGCATGGTTGTTGGACATCAAAAAATACTTCCAGATCTACAACTATTCTAGCAACATGAAGGTCAGAATGGCCATCTACAATCTGAAAGGGAAGGCTAGCATTTGGTGGCAAGACCTGAAATTGGCCAATGGCCTAAAGGAAAAACAGTTGGAATGGTCTGACTTTAAAAAGTATTTCAAGAAACAATACCTTTCGAAAAGTTACTATGAAAGGAAGACAAAAGAGTTCTATGAGTTACGACTTGGACATATGGCAATGGAGGACCTTATAAATAAATTTTTGGAGCTGCTAAGGTTCATACCATACATCCATGAGGATAAAGTAAAAATTCAGTGATTTCTAAGTTGTCTACCATAGTCCTACAAGGACAGAATTGAGTTTGAAAACCCTAAATATTTGAGCAAAGTATTCAGGAAGGCACGAAGGTGCTATGATTAGTATAAACAATGGGTAGATTTTCCCAAAGCATGGAAGGATAAGAAAGAAGAGCGAATGAACCAGTGGAAGAAAGGGTACCAACCAACTCCTTATCGGAATAAAAGAAAAAAATTTCCGAGAAAGGATTTTCACTCCAACCATCTGAATACGCAAGGCAGTGGTAAACCAGTAAAATTGGGGATGAAGAAGTTTGGAGAAAACCCCCGCAAGCCATCAAAGTGTTGGGAATGTGGAGAGCCTCATCTAAGGAGGAACTGTCTATGGTTGAGTTCAACAAATAGAACTGTTGTTCATAATCTGCAGGAAGCCTCGACAGTGGGAGATGTGGGCAGAAGCTTACATCAGATAAATGTAGCCATAGATGGTCGACAAGATGACCACCGGTCCTCGGTGGTAGAAATCGAAGGTAAAATGAATGACACTTGAATCTCTGTTTTAATTTACCCTGGAGATACATTAATTTATATTACACCTAATGTGGCAGAGTCAAACAAACTTAAGAAACTGAAACACGGAAAATCATGGCTTGTACAATTAGCGACTGGTACTAAAGGAAAGGTAGATGAGTTTGTTCTAGATTTTGAGTTCATCTTAGACGGTCAAAATATAAAGACCCTTCTGAACATCCTACCACTAGGATCTTACGATATGATTATCGAGATGGATTGGTTGGAACAACAGAAAGAAGTACTAGATTTCTATACAAAGATACTTAGCTATAAGGACGATTTTGGCACTATTAGAACAACCCAAGGTATACCAAAACCGGTATCAGTCAGACAAGTTTCATCAATGAAACTCAAGAAATGTATGAGGAAGGGATGTCAAGTTTATGCCATCCATGTAACGAATCTGCTAGGAAAAGATGATAAGCCAAAACTAGAAGACTTTGTTGTCCTATGTGATTTCAGAGACATGTTTGTGGATGAGATACTAGAATTACCCCCTAGAAGGGAAATAGACTTTTCCATAGATATGTTAGCTGGTTATACCCCTATCTCAAAGGCACCTTACCGGAAGAGTCTACCAGAACTGACAGAATTAAAAATACAATTACAGGAATTGTTGGACAAGGAGTACATCAGACCGAGTGTCTCACCTTGGGGAGCACCAGTCCTCTTTGTGAAAAAGAAGGATGGTACTCTAAGATTATGTATCGATTTTAGACAACTGAAAAAAAATGACTATTAAGAATAAATACCCATTACCAAGGATAAATGATCTATTCGATCAAGTAAGGGGGGCCAAGATCTTTTCAAAATTGGATTTATGATCTGGTTATCATCAAGTTCGGATAAAAGACGAGGACATAAACAAAACAACATTTCAGACAAGATATGGACACTATGAGTTTGTAGTCATACCTTTCGGACTCACTAATGCCCCAACCACGTTTATGTGCCTAATGAACGGTATTTCTAGTGAGTACTTGGACAAGTTTGTGGTAGTATTCATCGACGATATCCTAGTCTATTCAAAGATGGAGGAGGAACATGAGAAACACTTAAGAATAGTGCTGCAAATGTTAAGGAAGAACAAACTGTATGCCAATTTTGACAAGTGTGACTTCTATCAGAAAGAAATACAATATCTTGGACATGTAATTTCAGCAGAGGTCATTGTCGTAGACTCGAAAAAGATGAAATCCATTAGGGAATGGCCAGTACCTAAAGATGTAGCAGATATACGGTCGTTCATAGGAATCAACGGATATTACTGCAGGTTTATAGAAGGGTTTTATAAGATAGCCTACCCTATCACATCATTACAAAAGAAAGGAACCAAGTTTAACTGGTCGAAGAAATGTCAAGACAGTTTCAACAAACTAAAGGAGTTATTGACAATGACACCCATATTGAAAGTAGCATACCCAGATAAAGACTTCACCGTATGTGTTGATGTAAGTAAAGAAGGACTAGGTGGTGTCCTAACCCAGGAAGGACACGTTATTTGTTATGAGTCCCAGAAATTGAAGGAACAAGAGAAAAATTATGTCACTCGTGACTTAGAATTAGCAGCAATAATACATGCCTTAAAGATGTGGCAACACTACATAATGGGCAGAAGATTCCTATTATTAACCAACAATAGCAGGGTGAAATATCTGTTTAACCAACTAGATCTTAATGCAAGGCAAGCAAGGTGGTAAGCCTTCTTGAGCGAATTTGACTTCAAGGTCAGACATATCAAGGGCAAGGAAAATAAAGTAGCAGATGTTATAAGTAGAAGAATCCATGGGTTATTTGAGATGAATGTTAGTAGGGTAGAAAGTGATATGGAAGAAAGAATAAGGATGGCAGGTATTGATGACGAAAACTATACTAAAATAATGATACAAATACCGAACAATACTGCGAACTCAGAGAAACCAAATCTAAGTATCGATGAGAAGGGACTGCTATGATTTAAAAACAGACTTTACATACCAGATTCATCAGGGTTAAAATTAACAATCTTGGACGAAGTGCATAAGAAACCATATTCTGGCCACCCAGGTTACCAGAAAATGATAACATCACTTAGGAAACTACTTTATTGGCCTAATATGAAGGGTGAAGCAGCAAAATACTTGGCTGGGTGCCAAGATTGTCAGCAGGTTAAGGCCGAACACCAACATCCATATGGCCTATTACAACCATTACCCATACCAGAATGGAAGTGGGAGACCATATCGCTGGATTTTATAACAGGTTTTCCTAAAACTCAGGAACAGAATGATTCTATTATGGTGGTAATCGATAAACTCAGTAAGTCTGCACACTTTATTCCAGTAAAATTTACTTTTAAAGCTATAAACATTGTTGAAATATTCATGAAAGAATTTTTTTACACTGCATGGTATTCCTAAATTGGTGATTTCAGATAAAGATGTAAAATTCACATCTGCCTTTTGGAAGGAATTGTTTGCAGGGCTAAATACTAACTTGAATTTTAGTACGAGTTATCACCCAAAGATGGATAGAATAAAAGGACAAACGAAATCATGGAGGATATGCTCCTCATGTACGTAAGAACAAAACCGAACAAGTGGGAAGACTATCTACACTTGGTAGAATTTGCATATAACAATGGATACCAGACTTCGGCTAAATTGAGCCCTTTCAAAATATTGTATGGTAGGAAATGTATGACTCCAATTAGCTGGGATAACTCAGCTGACAGACTCATGGTGGGATCGGAGATTCTCCAAGAAATGGAAAACACTTTAAGGAAGGTACAACAGAATTTGAAAGAAGCACAAGATAGACATAAAAGCTATGCAGATCAGAAAAGAAGACACTTGGAATTCCAAGAGGGAAACCATGTTTATTTAAAGGTCAAAGATCGAAGAAGTTCGTTGAAGTTAGGAAATTGTGCCAAGCTCGAACCCAGGTTTTGTGGACCCTTCGAGATACTAGCTCCAATTGGACCCATAACATACCAACTTGCATTCCTAGCTAATCTGAAAATTCATAATGTTTTTCATATTTCCTTGTTGAAAAAGTATATTCATGACCCTACTCATATGATTGATTGGAACTTGGTGCAGATGGAACCCAAAGGCGAGTTCCAGGTGGAACCCCTGCACATTTTAGACCGGAGAGAAATAGCACTTCGGAACAGAGCTGTCGTGCAGGTAAAGGTGCAATGGAAGCACTTTAGTCCTAAGGAGGCCACTTGGGAGTTGTCGGGAGATTTGTGAAAATCTCATCCAATATTGTTCCAGGAAAGGAATGAACATTGAGGACAATGTTTTACTGAAGGGGGAAAGGATGTGACATCCCAAAAAAACAAATATTTTTATAATTTAAATATGCTGAAAATTCATTTTGTTTTTAGTAAATTCGAATTTGGATTTTTTTTGCCATTTATGGAAATTTCGAATTTCAAATTTGATGATTGTAGTTAATTATTATGACTATTGGGCAGAGACCTGATTTGACCCAACTAACTATTTGACTATGACACTTGTATGGAAACATAATATTTTATATTGATTGTAGGAGGACAAATGGAACAACCATGCTAAATTTAGCTAACCATGACTCCATGAGTGGGGAACACATTGGAATTAACTTTGGGCTGATTGTTACAAGTGGAAAATTAGTGATTTGGCCATTGGCAGCCCCTGAAAATCAGGGATTTAGAAAGCTGCAAAAATTCTCATGGGAGGGAAAAAATTCCTAGGCAAATTAATAAATAGCATATGTGAGGAGGCAGGATGTTGCCAAGTATGCTGGGAAGGATGACTATGAATTTTTTCTCTGTTTCTTGCTCTTATGAGCACTATTGTGTGAGTGTGAGACAAGCGGAATATTGCTGGAATTGGAGGATATTGCTGGAGAGGAGATTCCAATTTGCCCTCATGGACTCATGGTCAGGCTAGGGGGTGAATCAGGCTAGTAGATTGGCTACCTTTTTCTACGGTTGGGAGGAACATGGTTGTTCCCTTTGTCTTCCCGCAAATTTGGTTCAGATATGTAACTCTACCTTATCCTAGTCAAATGTCATGTGTTGCAATCTGTTTACTTCTATGTATGAATTCTGGTTGAATGTTGTGGTGGAAAGATCTATCATTTTACTTCATAGTCGTTGGCTAGAAATGGACTCATTTATTTAGATGTGATGCTGAGTAATTACTAATATATTGGAATGTACCAAACAACAAAACGAATTCTGTAGTAGTTACTAATCCCATAATAGAATGGATTACAGACTACAACTATCTTCTTAGTTCTGTTAAGTAAATAAAAATAAATTTGTTTGCATAAATACTTGAATCCACGTGCACCAATAGTTGTGGCGGATTTCATTTCTTGTATATGTTTATAGTATACAATAAGCCTCGTCCAATGAGAATACCAATCCAGATTCAAAGTAAATATACTCTTTATCACAGGGGTATTAATCGATATGTATATCGACCTGTATAAATATATCATGAACATATATGCATATATATAATGAGCGTTCTCTATGATATAATATGACACTGGAGTAAATTGATTACTAAGGTATTTGAAAAAGGAACTAGACAGATATACATATAACCATTTACATAGGAATATAATTCAGAAACTTACCAAAACCCCATTATAGAAAATTAAGTATATGTACATCAGCATGGTAGTGAGGGTACTTTAGTAATGACTCTGTGGTTTAAAGGCGCATCTACAGTATAACCTCTGTCGTAGTTTTAAAGGCACATCTATAGTATAACCTCTATCATAGGTACAATGCTATAGCGTATCTAGTATAAAGGAGTAAGAAAATCACTTGAAAGGAAAATAGACCTGACTTTCTGGAAGTCCTGATCTTTTTTAATCTCAAATGGATAAACATTTTTTCCTATCGATTGATATATGAGAAACCCCAAAAATCTAGATGGAATCCCACAGACATAAGCTTTACACGAAACCATTGCATACAGTCAGTTCGTAAGTCAAATTTGCAAAAGGTGGAATAAGACTCAGGTTCAACTCCTACCAAAAACTAGTGTTATATCATAATGCAAGTTTACAATGCTTAAACGAAATCTGGAAGTCATCTCCTGATTCCAGTGGAAAACATAACCCTTAATGTTATTATGCTAGTTTTCGGCATACTATTGTATTTAGCTAAATCATTTTGAGAAGGGACCATGTAATCAACAGTGAGATTCAATTCTGGAAAATAACTAGAGAATTCAAATCTGTAATAACAAATCATTTTTTGGAGATACCGAGGAAAATATTGAACACAAAAAGTGACAGATTGAAATCCATTTACACAATGAAATAATACTCAAACCATAAATATCATATTACTTAAGTAGAACAACTATCTGAATATCACAAGTCCAACCAGGTGCAAGCTTGGCATAAATTTTTCTTCGTACCAGAATGTTTATATACAAAATCAAGGCGTACCCTATATCAACTGAATACAGAACTTGGAGCTAAAAATCTTCAAACATTAGGGATGGGACAAAGCCTGGACCTTCGGTGCATGTAAACTTGAAATAGACGGAAGGGCACTGTGTTGGAAACCGAATACCTCTTGAAGGAGTGAAGAGGGCGTCCCCATGCTTCAGCGTGACTGCACCTACACGAAATAATGTGAAGCATTATAATGTATCCAACAGAAAAAGATGATTAAATCACATAACATAATTTAGAACATGGGCCAGTGAATACTTAACTATAAAGGTGTTATTTCCTTCTGCCATTGTGTTATCCCCTGAGCCTCCTAGACCGAAAGGGGAGGAGGCCTTTGTCTCTCCCTGATGGGTACACTTGCACATCAAGGGGCCCATCATTAGAGATGAATACTAGGCTTATTCAAAACACTACAGAAAATGAATTTGCGTATAACAACCATACAGTAATAATAAACATAAAATTAATCTGACATTTCAAATATGAACAGGAAGGATTAAATGCCTCCAGCCATGAGAATGTCTCTCCTAATCAACATAGTGGCACTAGTGATTTAAACACATAAATTCTCTCAAGCTCAACAGTATGGCAACAGGTCTGTTACACACCCAAGTAAGGGAAAACCCGGACATGACACTCTGTCATCTAAGAAAAAATGATTGGGAAACCAGACCATTAACAGAAGTTCAAACAAAAAAAAATATATAGCATATTTTGAATACACATTTCTAACAGACATCGTAGTAAGTTCCTCCAAGAAAGGAGAATAGCTCGACCTCGACAGGAAGACTAGTACAGAGAAGGGGTTAAACTGTAGAGAACCTAGACCTGGCTAGGGTAACATCTACCCTTTCACTTTAACCTCGAAGAATACTACCAAAGAACTGATCGGGACTAGGAGCATGCAAATACCTACCTAACAATATAGAAAGACCCGAATGCGTAAGTAAAATAATAGTCAAGGGTAAACTTACCCCGCACAGAGCTTTCGTCGAGAAGTTCCACCCAATATCTTCACCCATCTGGCACAGGGGCTGAATCCTAAATGCTTGTCCACGATGTTAAATCCAAACAAAATAATGGTCTGAGATGTTCCCTCCTCCTTCACTAAACCAAAACCAGAATGCAAATGAAAAATGGGTAGAGACGGTGTTTCCTCCTTCACCAAACCAAAACCAGAATGAAAGTGAAAGTGCAGGAGTAACCTTTCACATGGAGTAAAGGGAATGGGGTCTTCGTACTTGGACCATGTGAATATAGGGTAAGTGTTGACATCTCATTAGGGCACACCAGTCGATCTCTGATTCGAATAGACATATCCCAGTCGCTTTAAATGTTGCAAACAGGCCTTTAAGGCACGAGGGTTCCAACCTGTATCGGTTGTTCAGAGTATTAATGGCGAGGTAACCAGATGGATGACTTGCTAAACCATTATATGTTGAACCCAAATACCTTTGTATTAACTATATGACTTGGATAGCTTGGTCATTACCTAATGAGTAGTTGTGTTAGCACAATCATAACCATAACCTTCACAAGTTAACCTCTGAGCGCTTTATATTCAAGGTGCAAGTTTAATGCCCAATTTTATACCCAAATAACTTTTGTTTCCGAATAATGTTAACCTCTCCATGTAGATCCTATAATGATATATATATCGGAAAGAGCATCATAAGGCCTTACATTTATAACCCTCGCATTCGTATGAAAGTGACGCTAAGTAGTTCCATCTCCTTATCATAAATTGGTTTTGGAAACAAAACAATAGATAATAATAAGTTGCAATGAAATAGGATATCCCTAGCTATGAATATATGTTCGTATATAACTCAATACCAAAATAGGAAGTGGTTACTTTATGTTAAAATAGGATAGAGGAGTAAAAGGAAATAAGACTGTTGTACATTATGGTTGACGAATGACTGAAAAGATTTAAAGACACAGAACCAATTCAAAGTTCCCAATTAATTTTTTTTTTAATGTAAATTTTGAGGTACATTACAGGATTCATAACCAACCTTTGCTAGTCATGTTGGGGATTGATCATCAACCTCTGCTAGTCATGTTGAAGCTTAGTCACCAAACTCTGCTAGTCATGTTGGGCATTCATCACCAACCTTTGCAAGTCATGTTGGAGATTTTCTACTAGTCATGCTAGGATCATGTCACCAGCCACTACAAGTCATGTTGGGGGCATTCATATGATCGAGAAGCCTCAATGTATAAATATTAAGCCCAAGTTCATTGGTAGGCTTTGCAAAGGATATCACCTTACTCGTTTGTGCCCTGCTACTGTTGTGGTACAAGAAGTGTGTTCCTTGCCAGGGGGCCCTTCAGGTTCTCAGTCGTGTTTGGTTTTCCAACATTCTAGTCCTTCTTTGGTTGATACAATAATCATGTTGGTGCAATCTTCTGTTGAACCCACTCTTCTTTGGGGGGGTGATGCATCTCTTGACCATGTTGTCTCGCATCCTGTTCAACCAATGGTCATGTTGCTGCAATCTTCGACCGACACCACTCTTATTTTTTGGGGGTGATGCATCTCTTGACCTTGTTGTCTCACATCCTATTCAACCAATGGTTGTAGAAGTTGTCCTTCCAATGCCATCTTTAGTCGATCCCAATGTTCTCTTGGAGAGTGAAAAGTCTAAGGAAATGACAATGTCGATGTAATCTTTTTCAATCCCACTCTCCTCTTGGACGTTGATGCATCCTTCGACCATGTCCTTAGCATTTATAGTATTGTACCTTCTAAACACGGGAGCATTCTACTCTCTCCGAGTACACTCCCTGCAAGTCCTAGGGTGGTTTCCTTTTATCAGAATGATCTTGTAGATCCTTGACTTCCTTCTTCTACACCCTTCCAAATAAGGGGCATTCTTCAATATATTGTAGATAAGGTAACCTATGTGAGTATTTTATCCTCCTTGACTTGGAAATATTTGGTTTTCCCAAGCTTGTGTCAACTATCTGTGAGTTCCGGACTTTGGAAAAAACTCCTACACGGGATCCTTGGCCTCCCCCATTATATGTTTCTTACAACAACATCCTTCGAGTCTTATTTAAGATATTTTTCGACTCTCTCAAAAAGTGAAAATATTGTTGAGTGAACTTGTCTCTTTCACACTCATCAATTGGATTTGAAATGACGTCTATTTGGTGTAAGTTTAACCCTTTATCAGACCAACTGGACTAATTTTGAAAAAGGAACACTTTAGTCACTAGTGGCTAGAAAAGTTCTCTTGTTTATTGTTTTATATTTTTTCGAGCCCCAGGGACTAAATGTAGGAGAAATGAGATTGTTTGGTGTTAAGTTGTAATTTCACCTCATTCTCTTGCTTGCATTATTGAGGCTATTTATGGTTCTTGCTTTTGCATTATAAGCCTATCACCTCAGCAATTTGCATCATCATCCAAGAAAAATCTTGTTTATATCCTTTGTATCTTGACACCCTATATCCCAAGAGAAAACATTCCCTTGAGTGTCCATATCCTGCATGCACCTCCTTGCATTGAGAATAAGTATGTTCCACTTTTGGAACTAGTTTATTTTTTACAACACCTGTTTCCTCCTCTTTATCTTAGCATTCATTTGACTATGAAAAAACCAAAAAAGACGGGCGAAAAAAGAGTATTACCTTATGTTGGCAACAGTCATGTTGCCTAGGAACAAAGCACAAAATTTTGAGCACACTTGTCATCAAAATTTTGGGTTTAGCATCACCTTATGAAGTTGATCTCATTACTGAGAGTTTAATCCCCCGATTGGTTACTCTTCCAGTCCCTATGGAGAGTTTGATTGGTTCCTCTTGCATTACAATGTTTCACCATTACTTCTATGATGCCAGATTCATCCATATGTCTCATGCTCTTATTCAAAGGATGATATCAACCTGTGTCAGCCATTTCTTAGAACTCTTGACTTTGCATGTCAGGCATACCTTCAGTGTGTCTCAGATTTCAATGAAGTTGTAGTCCTACCGTGCACCCTGGTTCTACTTTCCTTATGGGTAGGTAACCTTGAACCTAGTAGTCGACATCTCCTCATTGGTCGCTGACTGGGGGGTTTCCCTTTTGTTCAACGATAAGAAATCTATTCACACAATGGGATTTGTGCAGTGTCTTAGATTACATTATCCTTATTGGTGGTTTCCTTGCCTTTGCCAACATTTTTCCTCATTGGCTTCTATTCAAAGGGTCCTTTTCATTCACTACTTGCATCTGGTGCATGCGAAAGACGCACATAGTGATTAGTTCATGAACATGTTCTTCATCTAAGTTCCTCCAAATCATCAAGCTATTTCTTTATACCTTGTGTTGAATGATGAGAGATGCCTTAATGCTCTCCTTTCAGCGGGTCTTCTTCTATCGAATTCAACTCATCAATTCTGGAAACAAGACCTAGAGTCATATGAGTACCTAGAGGCTTGCATTCATCAATGGCACATTCTCTTGCCATCGACAGTTGGAAATACATCAATGTCTTCTGATCGATGGATTATTCAAGTGTTCAACCTCAACAACTTTATCCACATTTGTAATAATGTACTCGGTGCCTCAATACCTACTTTCATTATGGGTAGGTTGTATAACGTTTGTTAACAGTATACCTTAATGACCAGTAATCAAACCAAGTCTCATTGTGTTCGACCTCAACTCATTTATTCACATGATGTAGACTTGTACCTTTGGCAGATCATGTAGAAGACTTGAATATGTCAGTTCATAGTAGCATCTTTCCTGAGTTGTTTCTATAATTCATTGGACCAGTACCTATATGACTTCAATGATCATGGGAGATCAAATTGTACTCCATTATATACATATATCTTCAGATTGATTTGGAGATTGGTTTTCACTGGGCCTTGTTCATGACCAAGACAGCCTATGGCATGTATCTACCTTTATATTTCCTAGTCATGGCCATGAAGATCTTTTTGTTATATTTCCACATGGATCTGCAGTGTAATTCAAATTGGCATACAAGTGCAAAAATTCATTATGGATTGTAATATTCTTAGGAGAAACTAGTTCATCTAGTTGGGTATCCATTACTCCACTTCTTAGAATTATAATGTATTTCATCCATCGCAGATACTCCTCTGACTTCAAGCATTAGGGGGCATCTGTTATAGAAATATTTTCCTCACCTCATGCAAACATTCTCAGAAAGCCATTTCCATTTCCCTATGTAGACTTGAAGTCCCCTTTTGCAGTTTCCAGAGATAAAAAAACATATTTTTCCACACATATGCACCCTAAAACTATACAACATACATATACAGAGGTTGCACCATTATAGTTCGTGTACATAAGGGTTTGTGATAAAAATTAAAAAATGGTGTCAGGTTTCCATGTCACGTCATAGGATCCATGATCCTTAACCTTCCATATACTGGAAAAATTTCGACTCATCCCTTCAGCTCCATTTGAAGGATATAAATGGGCCTTATCCAAGCTGTGGAGAATAGGATAAAAATTCAACTTTGAGAGAAAATTTACTCTGGAGAAATTATTCACTTCATATTGAGTCTGCATCTCTTTGTCCTTTTAAGTCTAAACACATTGTTCAACCCCAAAGATCTTCCCTCTTTAATGGAGAACCTCATTGACTCTCTTATATGAGAGTGCCTTTGGTGGAAGATTGAAGTGGTTGAGGCCCAGCTGGAAGGGACTTAGTTTCTCGGTTGTGAACGTCTCGACATGAAAGTTTGTCATTCATACACTTCTGTTGATTACATTTTAATAGAAATACTCTTTTCTCATCCAATCAATGTCATGCAAATATTTGAATTCTTATTCCATGGGCATATTTGTTATTAATCTTGATGGATTATGTTATTATATGTGCTAACCTTATATATTATCACCATATGCTTTTGTATCTTGGTTTTTGAGGACAAGTTGTAGGTGTATTTCTTTGAGTCTAGTGCTCAGCGGTGGAATTCATCGAACGTTTGGACTAGGTAAGATCTTTATCTTGTCTTGTTGGCATATTTATTTATATAGCATACTTGATATTCGAATTGATTTCTACAGTCATTTTCATCTGTTGTGGTTTACCCCATGCCATAGAGTGATTTTCCTCATAATAAGTCCCTAGATAAGATATTTGTGGCTAACCAAGTGCATTGGAAACCATAATAAATGAATAGTATAGATTTAGGGATTGTGAGTAGTGAAGGGGGTACATTCCTTGGGTTGTGCAGGTTGTGGGGAAGAGGGAGCTAGTAGATTGGAATTGTTGTAGTAGTAGAGCCTAGGTTTCGGTTGTTGAGTGTGGAGAGTGGATACCCAAAGGACCAAATCTCCTTGTGGACTCATAGCCTCAGCTCAGGGTTGGCCTGATGTTGAGATTTGGTGTAATAATGACTATGGTTGAGTGGTTCATCCTTTGTAGGTAGCCAGTTGAATTACATTTATAAATAGATAATTGTTGTTGTTTTGTTATTTATGATTATTCCATTTTGTAAATGATATCTGAATGTTGTGTTATGTGTTTTTAGTTTTTCATGCATTCATGAATTTATAAATGTTGTAGATACATGGATAAATCAACACATTGTTTTGTTGTAATATTTGTGGGATTGTTGCCCCTTGGTTTCTTTTATATATATGGTGCATATTTAAATTCATATTTAGAAAGCAAAGTCATTTTCCATGGTGACGAGACTCAACATGGGTGTTGGGTACATTGCATATGCATGTGCATATAATTATAAATACCTTTCTCACCATAATGGAGGTATATTTTCTTCTAGTCTTTGTGTGGCATACCATATTTGGGAACATCAATTATGATAGTCTTTGTGTGTTGAAGAAAAATGGTGTTTTTGGTCTACCTACCATTCCAAGAAATTTGCATTAATGCGAGCCTTGTATCCTTGGAAAACACAACCAACATCCTTTTCATGATTCCACTTTGATAGCACATATAAAGATAGATTTAATGCACTCTTATTTGTGTGGCCCCATGCCTATTAAATATTCCTTTGGTAATAAATATAACATGACTTTTATTGATGACTACACCAGGATGTATTGGGTGTATTTGTGGAAACAAAAATCTTAAGTATTTGAACCAATTTTCATCTATGGATTGAGAGTGTAGCTCAATCTCGTATTGGCACTCTTCATACTGATAATTGAAGGGAGTACACTTCAAATGAGTTTGAAATCTATCTTCTCCATGATGGGATCAAGCATCAAAGCTCTATTCCATACAATCCTCAACATAATTGTGTAACAGAAAGAATGAACATGACACTCTTGAATATGGTACGTTCAACATTGTTTTTCAAAAATGTGAAGTTGATGTTCACATTCTTGAAAAACAAATCGAGATATATCATCGAAGGAATTTGGCCATTTAACATTTCATAAGGATTCTTGTTCCCAACTTCACATTCTTGAAAAACAATGTTGAACGTACCATATTCAAGAGTGTCATGTTCACATACCTGCAACAGTTTCATTTGAACATTAAGTACAAAAAAGAATGTCCACATACCTGCAACAGTTTCATTTGAACATTAAGTACAAAAAAGAATGTCCACATACCTGCAACAGTTTCATTTGAACATTAAGTACAAAAAAGGAAGCACCAATAATGTTGCAGATTGACTCAGTCGACCACCCATCATGGCGCTAACCACTGTGGTCAACTCTTGTGGGCACGAGACTTCTGATTGGCTACTTCTCTACACAAGTGATCCAGAATTCGGCCACACATACAATACACTCTTGGAGGGTAAGAAAATTCTCAATTTTCACCTCCAGGATGTCTTGCTTTGTTACTTGGGACACCTTTGTGTTCCTTCAAGCGAGTGTGCCAAGATGATTTGGGAGGCGCACTACAGTCAAGTCGCTGGGCATTTCGGGGTCGCGAAAACCGTGGCAGTACTGCAAAAGTATTTCTATTGGCCAGACCTTCGAAAAGATGTCGGGAAGTACATCAAGTCCTGCACTGCTTGTGCCATTGCCAAACTGACCATCAAGAAGCAAGGCCTCTATACTCTGCTTCCTACCCCCAGTCGACCTTGGGAACCCATCTCTATGGATTACATGTCAGGCCTTCCTTATACTAAGCATGGCAATGACTTTGTTTTTGTGGTCATCGACCGATTCTCGAAGATGTCCATTATGATGGCCTGGAAGAAGAATATCACAATAGAAGCCACTGCTAAACTCTTCTTTGAATGAGTGTGGGTACACTTTGGGATCCCACAGTCTATCATCTCAGATTGGGACAGTAGGTTCCTCAGTACATTTTGGTCCAGCCTCTAGTCGATGTTGGACACCAAGCTCACCAAGTCCACAGCTTTCCATCCATAAACTGATGGCCAGACAGAGGTCGTCAACCGAATGATCGTACACATTCTACGCATGTACAATTCAAAGCATCCATGCACATGGGGTGAGAGCCTCCCCTATGTACAACAAAGCTACAACCGAGCTCTCCATAGCTCAACTAGCCACAACCCCTTTCAAGTGGGC
>ML796755.1:282210-294445 GCA_009831015.1 Picea engelmannii
GTCCAGTCTAAGGTAGATAAGGAAAAAAAATTCATTGAGCACATTCAACACATCTGCCAACAGGTTCATGACATCTTGGATAGAGCCAATGCTAAGTACAAGCAACGACATGATCAACATCGGGTGCCACACAACTTCCAAGTTGGTGACAAAGTGTGGCTACATTTGCAAAAGGAGCGCCTCGCTGGACCCCACCGCAAGCTTCGTCCGCTTCGATATGGGTTGTACACCCTCACCAAGGCTGTAGGGGAAAATGCCTTTGAACTTAACATTCCACCATTCCTTGGTCTGCACCCAGTGTTCAATGTGGACCGCCTTCAGCCCTACTTTCCACCTCTACTAGACACATCTGACATGGTAGAACAACTCACACCAACAGAGTTAAATCTAGACTGCATGGAACAAGCCAGAAATGATCAGATCATGGATACATAGATCAAGCACACCTGAAAACAAAGGATACCTCTATATCGAGTTGTCAAAGCAGGCCAACTCCTTCACCAAGGCAAATGGCTCACCAGGGACCAAGTTCAACATAAGTTTCCTCATGTCATGGATGAACTCAATGCAATGGGGAACATTGCTTCCTAAGGGGGGAGGAATGATCTAGGTGGATATTGGTGGCCACCCACCTATTCCACTTGGACCCCCACCATTGCTTCTTTCAATTTTTTAGTTTTCGTACAGTTTACTATTTTTAGCAGTTTTTCGGGTCCTGAACTTCTAGAGCCGTTTTGAGGCCCTAAACGACGTTTTTTGGGGTAATATTTCATCATGAAATTTTGTCACAAATGTTGTATTCCTCGGATAGATCTTTCTAATGGGATATCATACGCCTAAAATGGATATCGTATGCAAAAGTTACAACCCCGGGAAGTTGATGTACCAACTTACCCAAACGGGGCCCACATGACTTTTGGCGCTTCATCTCCCAGTGTTAGGTTTTTGGATGTCTAGGACTTTTGGCATTTCCATTTATTGTAAAAGGGCCTTCAGAGCCTCATTGTAATCATCTTCTCATGGATGCGAGTAGCGGCCACATCTCTTCTCAGACATAAGCTACCAGCGCCCTAGCTATTTTATTTCCATTCTGTCTGTAAGCATATTTCAGTCATTTGTTATTAATGAAATGAAGTCTTATTTCCGTTGCATCTCTGTGTTTATGTGTATTTCTGTATTTCACTGTGTTCCTACATAAATCCGAATCAGTCATGTTTGAGATTGGTCAACAAACTCTACAAGTCATGTTGAATACCAACAACCAGCCGCTACAAGTCATGTTGGGGAAATAAGTCTAGTCATTGCTAGTCACACTGCACATACATCACAAAAATTTTCTAGTCATGTTGGGGATTCATCACCAACCTATTCTAGTCATGTTGGGGATTCATCATCAACCTCTGCTAGTCATGTTGAAGGTTAGTCACCAACCTCTGCTAGTCATGTTGGGAATTCATCACCAACCTTTGCAAGTCATGTTGGAGATTTGTTACTAGCCTCTGCAAGTCATGTTGGGAGCATGTCGCCAACCACTGCAAGTCATGTTGGGGAAATTCATATGACTGAGAAGCCTCGACGTATAATATGTAAGCCCAAGTTCCTCTGTAGGCTTTGCAAAGGAGATCACCTTACTCGTTTGTGCCCTGCTATTGATGCAGTACAAAAAGCGTGGTCCTTTCCTTGGCCCTTCAGGTTCTGAGTCGTGTTTAGTTTCCAAACATTCAAGTACTTCTTTGGTTGATACAGTGGTCATGCCCATGCAATTTTCGGTTGATCCCACTCTTATTTTGGAGGGTGATGCATCTCTTGACCATGTTGTCTCGGATCCTTTTTAAGCAACGATCATGTAGATGCAATCTTCGGCCGACACCACTCTTATTTTTGGGGGTGATGCATCTCTTGACCTTGTTGTCTCGCATCCTATTCAACCAACAGTTGAATAATTGGTCATTCCAATGCAATATTCGGTCGTTCCCACTCTTCTCTTGGAGAGTGAAAATTATAAGTAAGTGACATTGCTGATGCAATCTTCAGTCAATCCCACTCTTCTTTTGGAGGGTGATGTGTCCTTAGACCATGTACTTAGCATTTCTAGTCCTGTACCTTCTGAACAAGGGAGCACTCTAATCTCTCTGAGTACACTCCCTCTAAGTCCTAGGGTGGTTTCCTTTTATTGTAATGATCTTGTAGATCCTTGACTTCCTTCTTATACACCCTTATAGATAAGGGGCATTCTTCGATATATTGTAGATAAGGTAACCTCTCCGAGTATTTTATCCTCCTTGACTTGGAAAGCTTTGGGTTTTCCCAAGCTTGTGTCATCTATCTGTGAGTTGTTGAATTTTCATAGAATTCATACATAGGAGCCTTGGCCTCCCCCAGTATATGTTTCTTAGAATAGCATCCTCCGAGTCTTGTTTAATCTCTTTTCTGATTCTCCCAAAAAGTGAAAATATTTTCGAGTGAACTTGTCTCTTTCACACTCGTTAATTCGATTTCAAAGGACGTCTATTTGGTGTAAGTTTAAACCTTTTTCATACCAAGTAGACTAATTTTGAAAAAGGAACACTCTAGTCACTAGTGGCTAGAAACGTTATGCTAAGTATTGTTTTATATTTTTTCGGTCCTAGGGGACTAATGTATGAAAAGGGACATTCTTTGTCATTAAGTTTTAATTGCATATCATTCTCTTGCTTGCATTATTGAGCCTATTCTTGGTTCTCTCTTTCACATTATAAGCCTATCGTTAGCTAAGCAGAGCCTTTCTTATATCCTTTGGAGCTTGACATCCTATACCCCAAGAGAAAACACCCCCCCGAGTGTACATATATTGCATGCACCTCCTTGAATTGAGCATAGGTATGTTCCACTGTGGGAACTAGTTTCTTTCTCATGACACTTGTTTCCTCCTCTTTATCATAGAATTCATTTGACTATGAAAAAGCCAAAAAAGACAGACGAAAAAAGAGTATTACCTTATGTTGGCAGCAGTCATGTCTCCTTTGAACAGAGCACAAACTTTTGAGTCCACTTGTCATCAAAATTTTATGTTTAGCATGACCTTAGGAAGTTGTGCTCATTATTGAGAAATTACTCCCCTGACTCCTTACTCTTCCATTCCCTGTGGAGAGTTTGATTGGTGCCTCCTACATCACAATCTTTCACCATTGAGTCTATGCTTCCAGATTCATCCATATGTCTCATGCTTTTGTTCAAAGCATGTCTATCAACCTGTGCTAGAAATTTCTTATAACTCTTGACTTTGCATGTCAGCCAAACCTTCAATGTGTCTTAGAGTTACATGAATTTGTAGTCCTACCATGCACCTTGGTCCTACTTTCATTATGGGTACGTACCCTTGAACCCAGTAGTTAACATATCCTCATTGGTCATTGACTGGGGGGTTCCCTTTTGTTCAATGACAAGAAATCTATTCACACATTTAGATTGGTGCAATGTCTTGGATTCCATTAGACTTATTTGTGGTTTCCTCTCCTTTGTCGGAATTTTTCCTGATTGGACTCTATTTAGGGGGTCTTTTTCGTGCACTACTTGCATCTGGTGCATGCGGAAGACACACATAATCATTGGTTTGTGAACATGTTCTTCGTCTGAATTCTTCCAAATCATCAAGATCCTTCTTTATACCTCATGTTGAATGATGAGAGATTCCTTAATTCTTTCCTTTCAGTGGGTCTTCTTTCATTGAATTCATCCCATCTATTATGGAAACAAGACCTAGATTCCTATGAGTACATAGAGTCTTGCAGTCATCAGTGGCAGGTTCTCTCACCATTGAAAGTTGGGAATGCATCAATGTCTCTCGATCGATGGATTCTTCAAGTGTTCAACCTCAAAACCTTTATTCACGCTTGTAAGAATGTATTCAGTGCCTTGGTACCTACTTTCATTATTGGTAGGTTGTGTCACATTTGTTAATAGTATACCTTAATGACCGGTAATCAAATGAATTCTCATTATGTTCGACCCTAAATCCTTTACTCACACGATGTAGACTTGCATCTTTGGCGGTTCGTCTATAAGACTTGAAGATGTCAGTTCATAGTTGTAGCTTTCCTTAGTTATTTCTATCATCCATTGGACCAATATCCATATGACTTCAGTGATCATGGGAGATCAAATTGTACTCCATTGTATATAGATATCTTTAGATTGATTTTGAGCTAGTTTTCACTAGGCCTTGTTCGTGACTATGACATCCTATGGCATGTATCTACTATTGTATTGCCTATTCATGGCCATAAACAGTTTTTTGGTATATTTCCACATGGATCTGCAGTGTAATTCAAATTGGCATTCATGTGCAAAAATTCATTATGGATTGTAATATTCTTATGAGAAAATTGTATGTCCAGTTGGGGATCCATTACTCCACTTATGCAAATTATAATGTATTTCGTCCATCGCATATACTCCTTTGACCTCACACATTATCGGGCATCTGTTATAGCAATTTTTCCTCACCTCATGCAAACTTGCTCAGAAGGCCATTTCCATTTCCCTATGCAGACTTGAAGTCCCCTTTTGCAGTTCCTAGAACTAAAAAACATATTTTTCCACACATACACACCCTAACAACTATACATTATGTGTATATGCAGATTGCACCATTACAACCCACATACATCGGGTTTTGTGCTCAAAATTAAAAAATGGTGTCGGGTTTCCATGTCACGTCACATGATCCATGATCCTTAACCTTCCATATAATGGAAATGTTCTGAATCAACCCTTCAGTTCCATTTGAAGGCTATAAATGGTCCTTATCCAAGCTGTGCAGAAGAGGAGAAGAATTCAACATTGAGAGAAAAGTTACTTTGGAGTAATTATTCACTTCATATTGAGTCTGCATCTCTTTGTTCTTTTAAGTCTGAACATATTGTTCAACCCCCAAGATCTTCCCTATTTAATGGAGAACCTCATTGACTCTCTTATATGATCTTGACTTTGGTGGAAGATTGAAGTGGTGGAGACCCATCTAGAAGGGACTTAGTTTCTTGGTTCTTAATGTTTCGACATGGAAGTTTTTCATTCATTCACTTCTGTTGACTACATTTTAATAAAAATACTCCTTTCTCGTCCAATTAATGTCTTTCAAATATTTGAATTGTTATTACATGGCCATATTTGTTATTAATATTGATGGATTATGTTATTATATGTGCTAATTTGATATATTATCACCATATTCTTGTTTATCTTGGTTGTTGAGGACAAGTTGCAGGTGTATTTCGTTGAGTCGAGTGCTCAATGGTCGACTTCAACGAACTTCGGGACGAGGTAAGCTTTGTATCTTGTATTATTAGCATATTTATTTATATAGCATACTTGAGATTAGAGTTGATTTCTACAGTCATTTTCGTCTGGTGTGGTTTATCCCATGCCATAGAATGATTTTCCTTGTAACAAGTCCCTAGATAAGATATTTGTGGCTAACCAAGTGCACTGGAACCCATAATAAATGAATGGTATAGCTTGAAGGACTGTGAGCAGTGAAGGGGGTATAGTCCATGGGTTGTGCAGATTGTGGGGAAGAGAGAGCTAGTGGATTGGAATTGTTGTAGGAGTAGATCCTGGTTTTGAGTTCTTGAGTGTGAGGAGTGGATACCCAAAGGAATAGATCTCCTTTTGGACTCATAGCCTCAGCTCAGAGTTGGCCTGATGTTGATATTTGGTGTAATAGTGATTATGGCTGAGAGGGAGGTTCATCCTTTGTAGGTAGCCAGTTGAATTACATTTATAAACAAATAAGTGTTGTTGTTGTGTTATTTATGATTATTCCATTTAATGTTGTGTTATGTGTTGTTAGGTTTGCATGCATTCATGAATTTATAAATATTGTATATGCATGGATAAATCAACACATTGTTTTTTTGTAATTTTTGTGGGCTTGCTACCCCTTGGTTCCTTTTATATGCATGGTGCATATTTAAATTAATATTTAGAAAGTAAATTCATTTTCCATAGTGATGAGACTCAACAAGGGTGTTGGGTACATTGCATCTGCATGTGCATATAATTATACATACCTTTCTCACCATAATGGAGGTACATTGTATTCTAGTCTCTTTCTGGCATACCATATTTGGGAACATCAATTATGATAGTCTTCGTGTGTTGAATAAAAATGGTCTTTTTGGTCAACTCACCATTCCAAGAAATTTGCATTAATGTGAGCCTTGTATCTTTGGAAAACACAACCAACATCCTTTTCATGATTCCACTTTGAGAGCACATATAAAGCTAGATTCAATACAATCTTGTTTGTGTGGATCGATACCTATTCCATATTTATTTGGTAATAAATATATCATCACTTTTATTGATGACTACACCATGATGTATTGGGTGTACTTGTTGAAACAAAAATATCAAGAATTTGAACCAATTTTCATCTATGGATTGAAAATGTAGATCAATATCGTATTGGCACTCTTCATACCGATAATCAAAGGGAGTACACTTCAAATGGCTTTGAAATCTATCTTCACCAACATGGGATCGAGCATCAAACCTCTATTCCATACGATCCTCAATACAATGGTGTAACAGAAAGAATAAACATGACACTTTTGAATATGATACTTTCAACATTATTTTTCAAGAATGTGAAGTGATATTTTTGGCTGATGTAGATCTATGTGTATTATATGTGAGAAACAAGAGTACATATCATTCTCTTGGGACCAATAATCCTTATGAAATGTGAAATAGCCACATTCCTTCGTTGATGCATCTCTAGTTTTTTGGTTCCACTTGCTATTCCTTAATTCCTAAGGATCAAAGAAAAAATATTGGTGCAAGAAAGTCCATATTCCTGGGGTACTCAAATAACATGAAGGAATGTCGTCTTTATGATGAGGTAAAAAATAAGTTCATTCTTTCAAGAGATGTGATTTTTCTTGAATCCACCAAGAATGAGAAGACTATTGAGAGACAACTTGATCATCTGGATAATTTCACGCATGTAAATACATATCATGAGTTTGATGATGAAATTCCTCATACTGAAAGGGGGATCCCTATATTGGATGAATATCTAGAATGCCCTTTTGAAATTCCATGTCCCCCTCATGAATACTATCTAGTCTCTTCATCAGAACAAAGAAGGCATAGACTAGGAGGAGACTTTTTCCCCCATATAAAAAGAGTACAACAATAAAAACGAGTAAAATAATAAATCTATGAATGAAGACCATTGATTACAAATAATACAATCACACTCTCATAAGATGTTTCTTTTGGCAAGCAAAAACTTGTTCTAAAGATTCAGTGTTCATAGATGTAAATTTTCCCAATAATGCCAAAAGTATAATCTACTTATGTAGCTCTTTTATATAACGTTCATCTAGGAATCATGGAGGCATGATCAATTCAAAATATCCGGACCCAAGTTTTTGGGTAGGTTGCGTGCACGCACAAATCATCTATGCATACACATCAATTTTTCGTGCAGAAGCCATGTGACAGATGAAATAAGGTGTCCATGAAAATCAAATTTCTACTCTTCGTGATGGAGATTGGAAATATACCGCATGTATGTTGAGTCAAAAGAATACGAGAGATCGTGGGGAAGATGATGGATGAGCTGGAAAGTTCTTTAAGACTACCATGCCCCAAGGAGGTTATGTGGGCTACATGAAGAAAAAAAAATCATGCAGAAATGGTGATCATTAGAGCGAGTGGAACAAAGGAGAAAAGGAGAAAGGGATATAGTAGAAGAAAGAGAAGAAGGAAAACATAACATAAGATAAAGTATGGAGAAAGACAAGAAATAAGGTTTTTGGATAGTTTTATGTGAGTCTCTGTATAGAGTATGTAATGGAGTCTGTTGAGTAGGGTAGAGTATGAATATATATCACATGGAACATTGTAATGAAATAACTATAGAATGGATAAGAGCATAGAGCATTATTCTGTTTTCAATGTGGATTAGTATGAATCGAGATCACATGGCACATTGTAATGAAATAACTATAGAATGGATCAAAGCATAGAGCGTTATTCCCTTTGCAAAGTGGATTTGTTGATGTACACATTCTTTTGTTTAATGGAGATAAAATAAATATGTAATTATCTCTATCACTTAATGTGTCTATTATGAGATTAATGGACTATTGTATTAATGCATTATGTAGTTAGCTTGTTAATGGAATATGATTGAATGAATGAATGTTGGCCTAAGTGGCTTCCTTGTATTTTCTATCCCTTCATCTCCAACACAATACCACATCGTCTTTGTGATTCTCATGGTGTCTTGGGTAATACCTTCTTTGATCCTTTATTGAATATTGATATGATGACGGGTGAAATCATGAAGATGGGTTACACTTTTGTTTGTTTTATGAGAAAAAAAATTGTATTTTCACAAGTTCTTCAACTTCCGACATACAAAAGTATTTGTTTTATTTAGAAATTCACTTTACAGTAAGAACAAAACTTGTGAAGAATTTTGTTAGCTTTCCAATGACTATTTTTCATTTTTTTTTTATCACGATTTGATATGTCAATTTGACAATTGTTTAACAGTATGTTCCTTAAACATAAACGAAATGATAATGAGTTACTTTTTCCTACAATAATGCATCTATTATTAAACTTATGTTTTTAAGAAATGAAATATATTGAAACAATATACAAAGACTATTTTATTATAGATATAATTTTGAATCTAATGGATGAATATTATAATTTTTTGAGTTTTTTGAAGTTGACCAAGCTGAAAACATTGCAGATTTTAAACACATGTTTTTCTACACCTTGTATCTATCTTAATTTTTACTTCAAACTAAAATCTAAATATACCCTTTTGAAAAGAACAATTTAAGGATTATGAATATATTTGTTTATAAATTTTTCACTGTATATTTTAAGAGATACCTATATTTCATTTCATCGAATCATAATGTATGCTGAAAATATTATGTAGTTTTTTTTTCTTTAAATTAAATAAAAATAGATAAAAATAAAGAAAATGAAAACAAATTATAGGAATTGAAAGTAGATTCAATTTTGTAAATGATGGTTTCATTTTCGAAACCAAATTCTCAGTATTTCTAGGAGTCTGCAACCTCCAAAGTTCAGGTAAGTTTGGGGAAATTCTCTGGTTTTTGTTTTCAGACCTAATTTCATGTTTTCGACCGAAAGGTTGTTGAGAGAATTTCGTCAGTCGGAAAAAATGAAAAGACACAACGTATCATTTCATTTCACACCAAATGGTATAAATAGATTTTCGGCTAAGCACATTTAACACAATTTATCGGATGGACAAACATATATGAGCTCGGGGATAGGGATTTCAAAGCATTTCTATTACTGATTGCAGCTATATTCTTTTCTTTCTTTATTTCTTCCCTCTGTTCAATAGACTTAATTGAATGATCAATATCGATAGATGATGGTTTTCTAGAGCACCTAAACAAAGTTTTGAATCATCCTTTTGGTTTTTTTTTAATAAGGTAATTGATGTTTGTTCATGTTTTTATTGAAATAACAATTTATATGTTGAAAGATAAATGTTGAGCATTTTTTCAAGGTGAATTCTTTGTTGAACATATCTTTTACAGATAACTATAAAAGTCATGGGAAACAAAAGTTTACACAAGAGAAAATTTGGTCGCACTTGAGATGATACTCGCCAAATCAAACAAAGGAAAGAGATTTAGTGGAAAAAGAAACAAGAATGTGAAAATATTGAAGAAAGAAATGATGATAACGTCAATAGAGATTTTCGACAAGAAGAAGTTCAACCAGGTATGCATGCACATATGATGATCAAGAACACGACACACATTCATACTGTATTCAGAAAGTACAAAATTCAAAGTAGAGAAATCAAATTTAAAATATTGTAAATAATATAATTGATTGTAATTATAATTTGGTGTTTTTCAAAAAACATAAATAGATTTGTCTCATAATATCGAAGAAGAAATTGAAACCGAAATTGAAGCAAAAGGTGTTGACACTGAAATTGAAGCAGAAGACGTTGAAACTGAAATTGGAACAGAAGACGAATCACCTATAGGTATGTAAATAAATTTAGATAATACAAGATGAACACTCATGTATATATAATTTAGTGAATTTGTGTTCGGGTTATTTTTTTTAATATAAAATTTAAATTGAAATATGCAGGAGAATCTATCAACATTTATGATGAAATATTAGAAAATGTTGATACTCACAAATTTGGGAAGAAAAAAGCTAAGCATTATATAAGATATTGAACTAAGAATATGTATAATATTTTTTTCAAAGATGAATTAGTAACAGTACAACCTCAACTTTTATTTTGTCTAATGAAGTCAAAAAAGTTAAAAAAAGCTACATCATTATTGGGTATTCAAAAGTCGACAAAGTATATAAAGGTGAAACAAAATGTCTTTAACAATATAACTAACGTATTAAAAGCTTTTGGAAATACTCGAAAATAAGATATTTCTGTTGCACGTAGAGTGATACAAACAACAGTTGTTTCATCTAGAAATATAAAAGATCGTTTGACAAGACATATGACAAAAATGATGGGAACGTCAAGAAAAACATTGCACAAACATAGAAACTTTTGATTGCAAATAGATGTAAATGATGAATTGGCTTGTTGGACAGTGATTTGTAGACAACCCTACAAAGATAGACTTGTAGAAAATGTTAAAGAATTGTCCCATAATTTTTGGTTGGAAGAATCTCGTATTTCACCACATAGAATCTCGTGTTTGGTCCATAATTGTTGGTTGGAAGAATATTGTATTTCACCGCTAAACCGTAGCCTACAAATCATTTTCCTAATGTAATTCTCTTTCATACATGTTATCTAAGTTGTACAAGGGGTATGTGTTATTCCTTGGCATGTCTAAAAAACAATGCTTGAATGCATACCTCCTCCCTTGAATTCCACATTGGTTACCTTCTTCCAAAATCAAACACAAGTTTTCTGAAAGTAAATTGGTAGATCATGAAAATTTCTTCCTTTTAGTGTAGTTCATATCAGCATAGGCTTTGTATGGTTTAAAGTGTTTTCTACTACCATAATATATTCTCAAATAAGTTTTGCATAGTTTAACATGTTGTCTACTATCATATATTCTTAAATAGATATGCATTGATACAATCTTGTATGTTTGTCAGTTCACTTTTTTCTTGTCCATCTATTGAGTTTACATATTCTTAAATATATTTAAACAACAACACATTCTATGAGTTTGAATCTATGATCTCATGTGCCTATCATTCCTTTTATTTTTCCTTTACTTTTTTTTATTAGTTAAGTGCATCTCTGTAAACCAATTTATTTAACAGATCTCATGTGCATTTCTTTCCTAAATAGGTTTTCCTTTAACTTTTTTTATTGGTTAAGTGCATCTATGTAACCAACATAATCATTAGTAACTAGAAAAAATTAAAATAGAATATACTAAAATCTACTAATCTGCTAAAAAAAATAGATTTTTTTTTTCATTAGTAACTAGAATCTGCTAAAATTATTCTGCCAAAATTATTTGATGATATGTCAATAGAATCATATTTTTGACAGTCCACAATGAACATAAAATGAAACATTTAAATTAAGAAAAGTATTTAAAAGTTTGATGCTTAATTTAATGCATTGTAAAAAGAAGGAATATATACACAACATTACTTCATTACTAGTTAACTTTTCCACTTTTTGGTCCAATAGAATCATTTTTTTGACAGTACATAGTGAACATAAAATGAAACATTTAAATTAATACATAGAAGAAAAATATTTAAGAGTTTGATGCTTAATTTAAAATACATTGTAAAAGGGATAATACACAAAACATTAGTTCATTACTAGTTAAATTTGTCACTTTTTGATAATAGAATCATATTTTGACAGTACACAATGAACATAAAATGAAACATTTAAATTAATACATAGCAGAAAAGTATTTAAGAGTTTTATGCTTAATTTAATGCATTATAAAAAAGAGAATATACAAAACATTAGTTCATTACTAGTTAAATTTGTCACTTTTTGATAATAGAATCATATTTTTTACAGTATACAGTGAACATAAACTGAAACATTTAAATTAATACACAGAAAAAAAGTATTTAAAAGTTTGATGCTTAATTTAATGCATTGTAAAAAGGAGAATATACAAAACATTAGTTCATTACTAGTTAAATTTGCCATTTTTTTTCCATCAACTTTGAGAAATCAAATATGAGACAATAATTGTTATTT
>ML796755.1:294590-318256 GCA_009831015.1 Picea engelmannii
AGTTTGAATAGTTACACTGTAAAATACATAAGTTCCACATCTATTTTAGGATGATAACAAAAAACTAAGACATTTAACTCCAAAATTGTGGACTCTAAGCCATCGCTTTAATATAGATCACTTCATACATGAAATTCAAACCTGCAAAAAATACAGAATTCAAAAATTGTAATTAAAAAAAAAAATTGACATACATACCAAAAGAGTTAAGTGTCATCCTCCAACATACTCTTTCCGACAAAATATATTGTAAGCACATTTTCCACCACATATAATTTAGACATCTCTAAAAATAAAAAAACATAATAAAAAAACAAATAACACATATTAGCACATATACTGTAACTAAATATTAAATAAACAATAAGAAATAATAGCGTAAGAAACCACAGTTAAACATATTTAAGATCTAGTTACCCTCCAATTAAGAGTACATGATTTAAACAATTTGTAAATCTTAAAAAAAAATAAAGAGAAAAAATATGTTCTAGAACTGTGTATGAAGAAAGTTCACAAATCTCCATATTAAGTAATTCTTCTAATGAAATACTTATCTCCATGTGGATAAAGTCTCAAATACTTCAAGTGAAATTCTTCCTGTGGATAAGGTCTCAAATCCTTCAGGTGAAATTCTCATCCCAGGTGATGTTATTGTGTTCTTGGTAAAACAAATTGTGAGCTAGAGTTAGATAATAATACGAAAATTAATATAGAACTGTGTATGAAGAAAATTCACAGATCTCCATATTAAGTCATTCTTCCAAATAAATACTTATCTCCTTGTCGATAAAGTCCAAAATCTTTCAAGTGAAATTATCCTTGTAGATAAAGTCTCAAATCCTTCAGAAATTCTCATCCCAGGTGATGTTATTTGATCATATTTACACAACAATAAAATAGTAATCTCCTCAGCAGTTAAATACTTCTCTCTTCTTCTTCTGTTGTGGTCATATTATCAAATTCCATGATGCCCTTTCAAACTAAAGGACTCATAAATCTCCACATTAAGTCATTCTTCCAAAAAACTACTTATTGTCTAATTTTTTTTACAAATCTCCATTTTAAAAACCTTTCTTCGAAAAAATACTTATCTTCTCTTTCTTTGGTGGAATGGATGTTCTCATATAATCTTGCATGTACATGAAGAAAACACAAATCTGCACATGTATATTAATTCATTCTTAAAAAACCATTTAAATGGGATGTATTCATATTAGATATAATGAAAAGATGTTTGAAATTATGTGAGCTAGCTCACATATACAATATGTGTGAGCTTATTTGTAAATTTAATTGAATGTTGGATTTTGTGATTAGTAACCAATTTTGTTAAGAGTTTGGCAATACCCTGGCAAGAAGGAATTCACTTCGTTGTATGTAGAAAACACAAATTTGTCCATACTATGTTATTCTTGGACAAGAAAGAAATGAATGCAATCAAGGAAAATTTAAAAACTTTCTCTTTTCTGATGTGGGATAGAGTCTGTTCTCAAATATTCAAACATGTTCAAGTTAAAAATTAGGTCTTCATCATAATATAACCTTAAATAAGTTTGAATGTTCACCATTTAATAAAATGATAAACTTATCTAGGGGTTCTATATATTTCAAAATAATTGATCAAAGTGTCAAGTAGGAAAGGTTAAACTAAAAAATTGAGAAAACAAAAAATTGATAAAAGTCAAGAACATACATTTATGAATCATCCCGAATGGACAGATCATTTCCTAATCTAGGTGCTTCCTCTGCCTCTTCAATACCAATCTCTCTTCCAAGCACACTCTCATGTACTCTCTTCTCCACATTATCCTATATAACACATTTCAAATTTGAAAATTTGAAAAATTATATTTAAATGATTATAACACATTAAATTTAAATGATTTTAGGACATTAAATGATACCTGTGAACTCTACCCTCTTCAAACTCTCCCAATGAGAATTGATACAAGCCAGTCCAAGTAGTAGGAGATGGAATAGGCATCTTTGAACAACATAAATAATAACTAAATCTAGGATTCAATGTGTTCACAATTATACAAAATTATAAATGTTGTTGATCTCTTATTCAAAAGAGTGGATATTCAACAACTATTAGAAAACACATACCTGATTCAACCCATCCAAATTTAAACTTGTCGAATCAATTCCTCTACGTATTGGAGATTCATTTAACATATCTCCAAACTACAATTAATGGAAAGAACAACTCATTTATTTCTATAGAAACAATGATATGTAAATCTAGAACTAGAAGTAAACTATCATAAAATGTGTCAAAAAGTTCCTAAATAGAACACATACCAATCTGCGGTTCGGGTCATTATTCTGAATGACCTTCTTCCAATCATCCCGACAAAATTTTGCAAACTCCAAAACATCTTCTGCTGACATTGTTTCTAACTCCGCATCTATTTTATCAACAAATGTGGCCTGGGAATTGGCTTCCGCTAGATGACGCTTCATGCCAATATCAACACCATAAAAATTACTTCGAAATTTTCCTCGATTGCATTCTTGGGCTCTTTGCCAACTTCTGATGTAGCATGGAACTCTGAAAGTGAAGAAAATTCCTCTGTTAGGAGAGGTACTAAAGGTTGTGAAGGCCTCGATAATGTCGCACTTCAATATGCCCATTTGCAATTATATGTACATCCTTTACCAATCCCTTAATATTTGGACAGTAGACTAGTATAATCAGGGTGCATGTGCAAGAAAAACTCTATAAAAAAGTGTCTTGTAAAATAGTGTGGAACCTCATCATTCCATGACAATTTCTGATATGCCACCAAAAATATGTTATACAGATGTCTTACAATGTCAGGGTGCTTAAAATATTGCACCTTCAACATCTTCTTCTTTGGGCCCTCTTTGAAATTGAACATGGAAATGGTATCTTCTTTTGAAACTCTATTTTTTACTACCTCCCATTTATCAGGACCCATCACCTATGACTTTTTCCACCTCATTATATCGAAAAAACTTTCAGTGGTTGGCCCCATCTTCTGGTATGCATCCATAAAGTTTTTCAATGAATGAAAAACAATTTGCAATCTTTGTTTGCTCTCTTGAGGGAGTTCCAAGACTACTAAATCATTTCCCAGCCTCTTTTTAAGACCTGAGCATTGCTTAAGTGTCATTGCTTCAGTATTCCCTTCCCAGAGAAGTTCATCACCAACATCTAAAGGATAGGTGGACGTAGGCGTGTAATCTTTTGTTTCTTAAAACGCGGCCTCCTAAATCCACCTTCACCCTTTGCACGGACATTTGAATCTTCGTGAAAACCACTCTCTCTTTCATTGTTGTCCCTTGCTCTAAATTGATTGTCTACACACACATTTGAAGGTAACTTCAAGACTTAACCTCACATAAATTTAAATACAAAAAAATACAATAAAAATAAACAAAATCAAAGAAAATTACCAGAAATATTCTCTTGTCCAGAGGTATTCCCTACATTCTCAGGTGTAGGAGTATCGATGCACAACCTATCTAACAAGGTTTCATCCATATCATTGGCTTGATTAGGTTTTGTAGTTTATCTATTCACAGACTCATTTGAAAATCCCCTCTGACGAGATTGTAGTTGCTCACTCGGAGTCTCAGTCGAAGGAGTTCTTGTTCTTCCTTCTTGGGAAAACCTACAATATTTGCGAGGAATGTTTGGAGAATACCATGTCAACATGTGTCCTCAGTATCTATCCACAATGCAAAGTTTATCAATAAAAATGTAGAGATGTACACAAGTTCAAGCAATTAAAAATGCAGAGATAAATTTAATTTTTAATCAATCAAGCCATAGAGGTACTCGCTCATTAGAAGGTGCAAAGACTAGACATTCAACCATGAATCAATCAACTCAAATATAAGTAAGGGGTCCATAGACAACATTGAAAATTCTTATCATTCTCTCATCATCCATGCACATAAAAACAAGGCATTTGAATCTATAGGTCTTTAAACACCGAAGTGACGAACATCGATTCAGCTCCTTGCCGATTGCTTAGACATGAACTGATGACTAAAGGGATAAGTGATAGAAGATAAAACCACAACCTTTTCATAATAATCAATAAAACCCACACATATAAGTCATTGGAATCAAAAGTTGGGTCCACCAAGGGACTTTCATTCAAATCAAATGTTTATCATTCACAATGCACATCAAAGAAGAAGACACAAAGAATAGACATTCAGCCATGAATCAATCAACTCAAATATAAATAAGGGGTCCATAGACAGCATGAAAAATTCTTATCCTTCATTCATCATCCATGCACAAAAAATCAGGACATTTGAATCTATAGGTCTTTAAACACGGAAGTGACGATCGTCGATTTGATTGCTGACTGATTACTCAGGAACAAACTGATGACTAAAGGGATAAGTGACAGAAGATAAAACCACAATCTTTTCATAATAATCAATAAAACTCACACATAGAAGTCATTGAAATCAGAAGTTGGATACACCAAGGGACTGTTATTCAACTCAGAGGTTTATCATTCACAATGAAAATCAAAGAAGAAGACACAAAGAAAAGACATTCCACCATGAATCAATAAACTCAAAAATAAGTAAGGGGTCCATAGACAACATAGCAAATGCTTATCCTTCACTCATCATCCATGCACAAAAATTTAGGTCATTTGAATCTATAGGTCTTTTAACATCGAAGTCACGACCGTCGATTCATCTCCTAGATGACTGCTGAGGCACAAACTGATGAATAAAGGGATAAGTGATAGAAGATAAAACCACAATCTTTTCATAATAATAAATAAATCCCACATATAGAAGTCATTGAAATCAGAAGTTGGGTTCTCCAAGGGACTGTCATTCAACTCAGAGGTTTATTATTCACAATACACATCAAAGAAGAAGACACAAAGACTAAAAATTAAGCCATGAATCAATCAACTAAAATATAAGTAAGGGATAGACAACAGGAAAATTTATTATCCTTCACTCATCATCCATGCAAAGAAAAATAGGGCATTTGAATCTATAGGTTTGTAAACACCGAAGTGACGACCGTCGATTCATCTTCTGGCTGACTGATTAGGCAAGGATTGATAACTAAAGGGATAAAGGACATAAGATAAAACAACAATCTTTTCATAATAATCAATAAAACCCACACAAACAAATCATGGAAATCATAAATTGGGTTCACCAAGGAAAATCAATTCAAAAAAAGGCACCTAAAATTACATAAAGGGACCTAATTGTACTATAAACTAAGGGATTTCTACATTGAGTGGATAACTACCCAAAATTAACTCAATAGAATGTGCATATTCTTTGAACATGGTTCAATCCACTAAGACCACATATATATTCCTTATAAAAAAAAATTAAGATTCATTAAAAGTTCACTATGGTTGCATCCACTAAAAAAATGTATTAGAACATTTCTTTAAGATCCCTTAAGATTCCCTATGGTTGGATCCACAAATACCACATATAATGCAATGCATTAGAATCCCCAAAACAAAGAGTTTAATATTCATAACCTCACACACCCACTAATAACATAAGAAATATTTACTAAGTAATGCACAACAACTTGTTATGCCTTTAGTATTGGCACATAATAAATTTTTCTTTACTAAGTGGTGCACTCTTATCTGATCACAGATTGGATAATGTTATATTATATAACATATGAACTATGCAAATTTATATTATATATAGTTGGATCACTTGAGAGATTTAAGGACAAGCTCTTGGATAGTTGTGGACATGGTTGAACTAAATACATAACTGTGAAATACTTTATGGTCACCTAAAGTTACATAAAGGGACCTAAGTGTACTATAAACTAAGAGATTTCTACATTGAGTGGATAACTACCCAAAATTAACTCAATAGCATGTGCATATTCTTTGAACATGGTTCAATCCACTAAGATCACATATATATTCCTTATATCATTTTTTTAAGATTTCTTAAAAATTCCCTATGGTTGGATCCACTAAAAAAATGTATTAGAAAATTTCTTTAAGATTCCTTACAAGTTCCCTATGGTTGGATCCACTAAGACCACATATAATGCAATGCATTAAAATCCCCAAAACAAATATTTTATATTCATAACCTCACACACCCACTAATAACATAAGAAATCTTTAGTAAGTGGTGCACAACAACTTGTTATGCATTTAATCTTGGCACATAAGAAATCTTGCTTTACTAAGTGGTGCACTCTTCTCTGATCATAGATTGGATAATGTTATATTATATAACATATGAACTGTGAAAATGTTATATTATATATAGTTTGATCACTTGAGATATTTAAGGACAAATTGTTGGATAGTTGTGGATATTGTTGAACTAAATACATAACTATGAAATACTTTATGTTCACCTAAAGTTACATAAAGGGACCTAACTATACTATAAACTAAGGAATTTCTACATTGAGAGAATAACTACCCAAAATTAACTCAATAGCATGTACATATTCTTTGAACATGGTTCAATCCACTAAGACCACATATATATCCCTTATAACATTTCTTTAAGATTCATTAAAAGTTACCTATGGTTGGATCCACTAAAAAAAGTATATTAGAAAATTTCTTTAAGATTCCTTAAAAGTTCCCTATGGTTGGATCCACTAAGACCACATATAATGCAATGCATTAAAATCCCCAAAACAAAGAGTTTATATTCATAACCTCACACACCCACTAATAACATCAACATGGGATGGGTATGAGGGTTGTTTGTATTCCTAATATAAATTTCGATGAGGTGATGCAAATGTAATATTTGTGACGCTGGGTTGGAGTTTGAAATCTAGATAGAATATAGTCATATAATGTGGAAATTCACGTTGATTGAGAGTAATCATGACAAAAATTTCAAATGTAAGTGTATCAAAACCTATTGTAAACATAGTAATGTGAGTTTTAATGCGATATATATTAAAAAGAAGATGATTTTGAGTGATTCTTAATTGTCACAAAATTTATGGTGGTAATGAATCCTATTTCTACAAATAGCAATGTGAGTTTTAATGACGTATATATTTCGAAGAATATGCAATTGATTGAGTCTTAATTGTCACAAATTTAATGGTTCTAAAGGGTAATGTCTATAGATATCCACACACCCCTCCCTTTGTTGGAGGGTCATGCTATCCACACTCCCCTAGATGTGTGATGACTAATACTAGTTGTCTAATAAAGATATTAGGTCGAAAGGTTTGAAGATTTCACATTTGGATTATATCTAGAGTTAGTTCAATATAGTCAAAACTCCAACATTTTTCAACAAAGGAAGGGATGGTAGATGCGAGATGGAATTAAGGGTTTAAAAGGACTTGGGTGATTCCTGTTAATGTTTATGCCATTATTATATTTCTTTGCATTTCATAAGATAAGAGCATAATAAGAACAAGATAACTAAGAAATACACATCCAAAAGAGACACAACATTTATCCTGGGAAACCCTCTAGGGGAAGAAAACCCAACAAAACTTCCTTATCATAAATAACTTATATAATGTTCAAGAGATAACTCAACTAATACAGAAAAATCCTCCTCAAGAGATGCGCCACCCTTCTTCTCCTCTCTCCAACTTGTAAATGCAACTTGCCTCATAAAAGAATGAGCAAGTGAAGTGTATCTTAGAAGTGAGGCACTAGCCTCTTATTTATATCAATCCGGCACGTGTGAAGAGTCACCATCTGGCAGGGCCGACCTCTCACTCTGGGTGGGTAAACCCACATTTTATTAATTCTAGCCCTTTCATTATAACTGCTGGGGTTGACTTCTTATTCTGCACATTGTAATTGTTCAATGACCAATCAACACTAGGCGAGAGAGGTCTGCATCATCGGTGGCATCTAGAGGATAGTATAGTCAATATCATCCTGAACAATTGTCTAGCACATTTACGAGTCATCGAAAGTTTTCTTCATCAGCAACATCATCATTCTCGAAAGAATTCTATCATCATCTGCATCAAACATGTATCAGTAAAAATGATAACTCATCACAGCACTAGGCTGGCACATCACAGTACTACACTAGCTCAATGTCACAGCGGTTAAGCTGGTAGCTCAGTGTTAGTCACATCTTGCTTTACGTCTAACAACTATGCCAGAAGCAAGTATCATCATCTCGCTTTACGTCTAACAACTAGGTCAGAAGCGAGGAATCATAGCATCATGCTTTACGTCTAACAACTAGGTCAGAAGCATCACTCATCTTTCTTTACGTCTAACACCGAGGTCAGAAGCAAGGAACATCAACATCTCGCTTTACATCTAACAACGAGGTCAGAAGTGAGGAATCATAGCGTCATGCTTTACGTCTAACAACTAGGTCAGGAGCATGACTCATCTTTCTTTACGTATAACAACGAGGTCAAAATCAAGGAACATCAACATCTCGCTTTACGTATAACAACAAGGTCAGAAGCGAGGAATCATCGGCATTATGCTTTACGTCTAACAACTAGGTCAGAAGCATAACTCATCTTGCTTTACGTCTAACAACGAGGTCAGAAGAAAGGAACACACGACGTCATGCTTTACGTCTAACAACGAGGTCAAAAGAATGACTCATCTTGCTTTACATATAACAACTAGGTCAGAAGCAAGGAACCAACGATGTTATGCTTTACGTCTAACAACTAGGTCAGAAGCATAACTCATCTTGTTTTACGTCTAACAACGAGGTCAAAAACAAGGATCACACAACGTCATGCTTTACATCTAACAGCGAGGTCAGAAGCATGACTCATCTTGCTTTACGTCTAACAGCGAGGTCAGAAGCAAGGAATACATCTACTCCCCCTTTCAGGGAAGGTCCTTTCAGACAATACCAAGCTTATCTCGAAAGTGTTCAAACTTTACACGAGATAGAGGCTTAGTCATCACATCGACAACCTGTTCATCCGTGCTAATGTACTGGATCTTCAGGGCTTCTCTCTGTACCATGTCACGGATGAAATGATAGCAGATCTCTATGTTCTTCGACCTATCGTGGAACACAAGATTCTCTGTCATTTTAATACAGCTTTGATTATCACATAGAATCGCGGTTTCTCTCATCTTCAAATCAAATAGGTCTGTCAGCAACTTTCGAAGACATATAGCTTCGCAGCTAGCAAAACATGCGGCAATGTAATCTGCTTCCACTTTGCTGAGAGAAATACTGGATTGCTTCCTACTCTGCCATGAGATCATAGTTGATCCCAAACTGAAACAACATCCGGAAGTGTTTTTTCTGTCAGCAACGCTTCCTGCCCAATCTGCATCAGTATATCCAATCAGAGTGAAGTCATTATCTCCATCATAACTGAGACCATAATACATTGTACCCTTAAGTTACCTCATCACATGTTTTGCAGCCACTAAATGAACACGTATGGGATCCACCAGAAACTGACTCAAGGTGTTCACTGCAAAACAGATGTCTGGTCTGGTGTTCGTCAGGTACATCAGCGATCCAATAATATGTCTGTACAGAGTGGCATCTATCAAATCTGACGAAGTATCGACCATCAGCTTCAGCTTTACTTCCATGGGTGTATTCATGGACTTGCATTCGAGCATGTCGAATCCCTTCAGGATTTCAACCGTGTACTTCCCCTGGTTAAGGAAGATTCTTTCCGGACTCTTCCATACCTTAAGACCTAAGAAGTAATGCATTAGGCCAAGGTCTTTCATTTTAAATTCAATGGCAAGTCTCTGTTTACATTCAGCAATGAGATTTTCTTCTCCAGTTAAGAATAAGTCATCTACATACAGTAATAGTATTACTAGTTCATTCTCCATGATCTTGTAGTAGAGATTTGAATCTGCTTTACTCTTGGTAAAGCCCAAGCTCGTCAAGAAACTGTCTATATGTCCATACCAAGCTCTGGGATCTTGCTTCAATCTGTATAAGGCTTTCTTCAATCGACAGACATGAGACTTCCTGTCTTCAACTTCAAATCCTTGGGGTTGCTCTATATACACTTCCTCTTCAATGATACCATTCAGAAAAGTTGTCTTCACATCCATCTGGTGCAGCTTCCATTTCATCCTGGCAGCAAGAGCTATAATGGTTCTGATTGAAGTGTATCTGGCCACAGGAGCGAATGTCTCTTCATAGTCGATTCCTTCCTTCTAGGAAAAGCCACGAGTGACAAATCTTTCTTTACATTTCTCAATACTTCCATCAGCAACATGTTTTATCTTGAAGAGCCATTTTGATGATACCACATCCTTACTTTTCGGTCTGGGAACAACTTCCCACACATCATTATTTATTATGGATTGGTATTCCTCTGTCATGGCATCTGCCCATTCCTTCTTCTGGATGGCTTCTTCAAAACATGTGGGTTCTTCATCAAGTAGATTGCACATCAAATCCATGTAACTGGAGAATGGATTTGGTTTCTTTACCTGTCTCATGGTTCCTTCTGGAACACCATACTTCTCTCCATCTTGAATAAGCTCTCTTGCCCAAACAAGATTTCTTTTATGGGAGAAGGTCATCTGAGGAGGTTCTTGAACTTCTGTTATATCATGATCTTCAAGATTCTCCTCATCAGGGGAAGCTATGACTTCCCTTACAGGTTCTGCAGCTTTGGGAACTTCCCTCACAGATTCTGTTGTCCTGGGATTTAGAGGTTCCTCTTCACATACCTCTTCAAGATGGCATCTTCTTGATTTATTAAGTGCAACTTCTTCATCAAAGGTCACATCCCTGCTGATCTCGATATGGCGATGACCAGGTATGTAGATTCTGAAGGCCTTGGATACCTCACAGTATCCCACAAATATTCCCTTCTTTCCGGAGGGGTCCAGTTTTTTTCTTTTCTCTTTTGGTATATGAATAAACACTGGACATCCAAATATTTTGAGATGGCTTACCTCTGGCTTCTTTCTGGTGAACATTTCTTATGGGTTCTTGAAACCAAGTGCACTATGGGATAGTCTATTCTGCACATAAACAACTGCCATAGATGCTTCTACCCATAAGCAGATAGGAAGATCTTGATCGTGAATCATGGTCTTCATAGCTTCCATAATCGTTTTGTTCTTCCTTTCAGCTACACTGTTTTGTTGGAGATCTTGATCCCAACATCTTTGCAGAAGTTCACGAGCTCTTCTAAGGTATATTCTTCTCCATTATATGACCTGAGTATCTTAATATTTCTTTCATAAAGGTTCTCTATCAAGGCTTTGAATTCCTTGATCTTGTTGAACACTTCAAATATATCCAGGTCTTTTACGAGAATAATCATTAATGAATGATACATAGTATACATACCCATTAATGGAGGATGATGGCATTGGGCCACATACATCTGAATGAATGAGTTCTAAGAATACTTATGCCTTGTTGTTCCTCTTTGGAAATGAGTTCTTGATGTTCTTCCCTTGTGCACATCCATTGCATACGCCTTCATCATCACCTTTGAGTTCTGGTAAACCTGTGATAGATTTGCATATGTATGGTAGTGTCTTGTAGTTGATGTGAGCTAATCTTCTAGAGTTCACATAGATTCTTCAATAGTGTGGGTCATGGAAGCTTCTAAGTGACCCACCTTCTTCTTTTCCATTGATGATTGCTTCATTTTTTATTTCTTCTTTAGCACATTGCCTTCTGCAACCTTCACTATAGCTTCCTCATGTGACCTAGAGCAAGGTCAACAAAACAACAAGCATGAATAATATCCTTCTTGATAATATAAAGCAATAGCACGAACAATCATCACAGTAGCTTTTTTAGATATTATTACTTATAATTTAGCAAAGATTAAAGGTAAGGAATACAATACGAAATGGAGTCAACACTCTCTTAGTGTTGTGACCAAGCATTCTTCCATGGAAATATGGAACTAACACACGAGGTTTCCCCTTGAGGAGGTGTTAGTCATATCAGGTAAAGTATTTACATCTATATTCTCACATGCTATCAAGTATAATACTTTACGATGATTTCTATCTCAACTAAAGTCATCATCTTGTCATGTGTACCTTTGAATCTTGATTAATCAAACCTGGAGCCTTGTACTCGAGAATGAGTGCTTGCTTTTATTCCATGTCTCCTTCACTCAAGTGACGAGTGCTTTATTCAACCTATATTTTGTACTAAGGCAATACACTAACTTGACAAAAGGTTAGGTTAGAGGATAAGCTCTATCATCAACTTTCAATCCTTCTAATGATTTGATCATAGCTTCAACATGCAACACTGATCAAGATAATTTCATAACAAATAGATGCATATTAGAATAATCACACCTAGGTTGCATCATTCCTTTGAATGTGTTGGATCTTGAGATCCTTCTGGATCTATGGAAAAAGATCCCTTCTCCTGCAAATACTCTTTAGGGTTTAACCATTAACCATATGTGAGTACATACCTCGGATAACATTTTCAGGTAGTGGCTCCATCTGGTAGCAGCGGTAATCATTACCAAAAACTTCAAGAGTGATTGCAACTGGTTCTATGGCTGCAAGTGCAGCAGGTACTGCAACTGCAACTGCAACTAGTTCTGAGACTGCAACTGCAACTGCAAGTTACGGTTTTATGAGGAAACCCTAATTTTTCAAACTTCAAATTTTGAAATTCTGATCCAGGGGATAGGTGCGCTGAGCTGAGGCGAGTTGGCTGGTGTAGTCAGAATTTCGAAAATCCATATTTTACCCCTTCAAATCTGATTTGCGAATTTCTGGACTGGTACTTCTGGTTTTTTGGTACTTCTGGTACTCTGGTACTTCTGGTACTTTGGTACTTCTGGTATTTCTGGTACTCTGGTTTTCTGGTACTTTGTGAAACTAGGGTTCCACTTTCTGGGAGATCTATCCATTGAAAAGGTGCACTCTAGGTGCCAAATTGATCCTTAGGGGAGGGCGTAACTTTCTAGGGTGTTAGGGAGCTAAAAATACTTTCTTTTTCAAAACCCTAATTTTGGGGTACGATAACAGTGATGTTTTTCCTCTTGCCGATTGTGCTTTCTTCAGGTTGGCTCTAATACCATGTTAATGTTTATGCCATTATTATAGTTCTTTTCATTTCATAATATAAGAGCATAATAAGAACAAGATCATTGAGAAATACACATCCACAAGAGACACAACATTTATCCTAGGAAACCCTCTAGGGGAAGAAAACCTAGCAAAACTTCCTTATCATAAATAGCTTATACAATGTTCAAGAGATAACTCAACCAATACAGAAAAATCCTCCTCAAGAGATGCGCTACCCTTCTTCTCCTCTCTCCAACTTGTAAATGCAACTTGCCTCATAAGAGAATGAGCAAGTGAAGTGTATCTTAGAAGTGAGGTGCTAGCCTCTTATTTATATCAATCTGGCACGTGTGAAGAGTCACCATCTGGCAGAGCCAACCTCTCACTCTGGGTGGGTAAACCCACCTTTTATTAATTCTAGCCCTTTCATTATAACTGCTGGGGCCAACTTCTTATTCTACACATTGTAATTGTCCGATGACCAATCCGCAAAAGGGGATTTGGTCCTTATACAATTACCGACATGATTAATCCTCAATGGGGATTAATCCAATAACAATAATAATAATAATGACATGATTAATCCACAATGGGGATTTAATCCAATAACAAAATAATAATAAGAATGCTCTTCGCAGTTACATTATTTCAACAATTCCAAGTCAATTAAGGATCACATTTGGGATTCGATATGTCATTCCTTGTTTCCTTGCATAGTTCCTACCATCTTTAAATTATAATAATTAAATTTAAAAGATGGATGAATGTTGAGTTAATATTATTTGTTTAATGAGTATTATTTGAAGTTTGATTTACTTTATTTATTTGTATGCATGATTAGTTGTTAACATTTTAAAAATTACATTAGGAACATCGCTTGTTATTATCGTCTACATGATGGATATGTGTGTGCTAGATATGCCTAAATATCCAACACACATACAATATTATGGTTCAATAAACACATTAGTTACTAATGTCTAGGTTATTAATGAATTAATTAAGAAGTTGTCAGTTTGAAGTTATATTAAATGAATATTAATATCATCAATAAGATAATAATTAGTTTCCATCTAAGACTCTTTTATTTCTATATTAGACTTTATTATCCAAAATGAATTATTCGTTATAATTATTCCTTTAGTCAAAGGGTCAATACAATTGGAAAAGACCACCAAAGTGAGAGCCTGGTTCCTTTTTGAGGAGTTTACAATGATAAGAGTCTATGGTTTGTAAGAGAATCCATATCAAAAGTGAGTGTTGAATTTGGTAGAGAAGCCATATTAAGAGACTGAAAAAAGTGAAATTCATTCAGTTACTCACTAAAACACCAAGCATATTACATTAAAAATTGATCGGATGAATTTCAAGGAAAAACCAAATCTACACAAGTAGGCACAAAGACAAAATTTTCAACCATGAATCAATCAACTTAGAGATAAATAAGGGATAGACGACCGAGCAAATTCTTATCCTTCACTCATCATCCATGCGCATAAAAATAGGGAATTTGAATATATAGGTCTTTAAACACCTAAGTGACGAACGTCGATTCGGCTCCTGGCCGATTGCTTAGGAATAGACTTATGACTAAAGGGATAAGGGATGAAAGATAAAAACAAATTCTTTTCATAATAATCAATAAAACCCACACAGAGAAGTCATTGAAATCAGAAGTTTGGTTTGCCAAGCGACTATCATTCGACTTAGAGGTTTATCATTCACAATGCATAGTGTATCAATAAAAATGCAGAGATGTACCCAAGTTCAAGCGATTAAAAATGCAGAGATAAATCAAAGTTTTAATCAATCAAGCCGCATAGGTACTCACTCATAAGAAGGTGCAAAGACTAGACATTCAGCCATGAATCAATCAACTCAAACATAAGTAAGGGGTCCATAGACAGCATGGAAAATTATTATCCTTCACTCATCATCCATGCACAGAAAAGAAGGGCATTTGAATCTATAGGTCTTTAAACACCGAAGTGACAACCATCGATTTGGCTCCTGGCCAACTACTCACGCACAGACTGATGACTAAATGGATAAGGGACATAAGATAAAACCACTATCTTTTCATAATAATAAATAAAACCCACACATAGAAGTCATTAAAATAAGAAGATGGGTTCACCAAGGGAAATCAATTCAAAACAACAGTGATGGGATGGTAGATGTGAGATGAAATTAAGGGTTTAAAAGGATATGGGTGATTCCAAGTCAATTGAGGATCACATTTGGGATTTGAAATCTGATTCCTTGTTTCCTCACATAGTTCCTACCATGTTTAAATTATAATAATTCAATTTTAAAGATGGATGAATGTTGAATTATTACTCTTTCTTTAATGAGGATTATTTGAAGTTTGATTTACTTTATTTATTTGTATGCATGATTAGTTGTGAACATTTTAATAATATGCATTAGGAACATTGCTTGTTATTATAGGACTCTAAGTGTGAGATATGTGTGTTCTAGCTATGCCTAAATATCTAACACATACAATATTATGGTTCAATAAACACATTAGTTACTAATGTCTAGGTTATTAATGAATTAATTAATAAGTTGTCAATTTGAACTTATATTATATGAATATAAATATTATCAATAAGATAAGTATTCGATAACTTTGGTCAATATGTATGATGTAATATTATATGAATATAAATATCATCAATAAGATAAGCATTCAATAAGTTTGTTCATCACTATAAGTAATTTTTAAATTGTCTTCAATATTAAGTTATATTAAGATGAGGTGGAGCAAATGGACAAAATTAACATTGGGAGGATTTGTTGGAGTTATAAATCTCGAATGAGAGCAATCATGACAATAATTTCAAATGTAAGTGCATCATATCCTATTGTAGACATAGTAATGTGAGTTTTAGTGGGATACATATTTTAAAGAACATTCAATTGAGTGAGTCTTAATTGTGACGAAATTGATGAAAATTTACATTCTCTATATTAAATTAGTTTGAAATTTCCTAACTTTAATACTTTAACTTTATAGCCTTTCTTCATTGACTTTATATTTATATACCCATTTTAATAATTATACTATGTTTCATTTACCTAGAACTATTTATAAATGGGATAACAAATATGGTCACACAAAGATGTTAATCCATTCCTATATTCATTCTTATAGATGTCCCAAAGTCATATATAGGTGTGCGTCCCTTATAGATGGACATATGGAAAGGACTTGTTAAGTGTCATATATATTACACTATAAAAATGTGTCACAATAGATCATACCATAGTTTCTAAAATCAATTATATGTAATGTTTTATTTTAAAATTAAGATTTAATTTACTATTTGCATAAGAAAACAACATAAAATGCTTAAGAAAATAACATACCAACCATGAACAAAATTAACATATGAATCATGAACAAAATTAACAGAATTAATTTTGTTCTATTTTTATCATATTTAATTCAGATTTAATTATGTTATTTTTGTCATTTTTCATAAAATGACAACAAATACAACAAAGATAAGAAACACACATCAGTTTAGATATGTATTAATCTTAGTTATAACAACACATCAAAGACACATCATAGAACATGAACAAATCTTCTTGTATGAGTCATAACCCTATATTATGTTGAGATCATATAGATGCGTAGAGTCGATTATCAGAAGTTGAATGTAAATGATGTTGTTGTATTTGTATTAGTACTGAGTTAGAACCAATCCCATAAATATGAAAATGTATAAGAAGTGCATACATGTAACATATGAGCACAACCAGTATAGGTTTTATTCATATCCTATACTAGGAGTAGGACCCTAATCAATAAGAATGCAACATCAATGTCATTATGAATGAATATGATGGAATTACTTCTAAGCAAAAAATGTAGTGTAATTCAGTTTGTTCACAGGGATTGTTGTAGTCTCATATCATATTAGCTCATTACTTCATCATGTTCAACCCTATACAGCTAGTTGGTATGATTACAACATGTTTGATTCATGGTTCTGCATACTTCCTTTATCCCTATTGTTTCCATGATTGTAATTTTTAACTAAAAATTTAAATTAGCAATAATATTAGCAGAGAAGTGGAGTTTTTCTCAATGTTGTACTAATTTTAATCCTATTGTAGCAACTACCATAGACATATTTTTGTATTTAAACCTTTTTGTTAGGTGTGTTAAATATTGTGATATGTACTATGTCTTTTATGGTGATGTTTCTTTATAGTTGTTGTCAGAGTCTAATTTCGTTCGGTTTGAGCACTATTCAAGGTAGTGGTGGCCTTGTAGTAGTCATGTTTATCCCTTGCTCTCATTGTTTATAGTTAGAATAGCTAGTTGGTGTTTTGCCCTAAATTTTACAGTGTCTTCATGCCTCTCTCTATTCTTTGCAACTCTGTCTATTTTCTTAGCGGTTGTATGGATTTCATATGGAACTCGGCCTTTGTTACTAGCTGTAGATCTAATTATCATGTTGCTTGAGGTACTACATGGACATGGCCGAATAAGGCCCTATCCATGTACATTGACATGCTTGAATTCAGGACTATCCCTATACATGGACTGTCCATGGACAGGGACAGGTCCGAATTCGAGCATGTCCCTGTACATGGACAGGGCCGAATAAGTCCCTGTCAACATTCTAAACTCAATTTTTTAACTAAAAATTTAAATTTTCTAAAAATTAAACATTTAAACATATTTGAAATTTGTTCATGTTTAAAAATTGGAAATTCAACCCTATTTAAAAATTGAAAATTCCGTCAAGCTTAAACACATTTGAAACATGTTTAAAAATTAAAAATTTAAACTTATTTAAGAATAAGGGACAGAGCCATATACGACCCTGTCCATGTACAGGCATAGGCCTGAATTCGAGCCTATCACTGTACATGGATAGGGTCAAATAAGGCCCTGTCAAAAATCGAAAATTAACTTTTAAATTATAAAATTATTTTTGACAGAGCCACATTCGGCCCTGTCCATGTACAGGTATAGCCCCGATTTTGGGCCTGTCACTGTACATGGATAGGGTCGAATAAGGCCCTGTCAAAAATCGAAAATTAACTCCTAAATTATAAAATTGAAATAGAAATTTAAAATTTAAACCAGAAATAGAAATTTAAAATTTAAATTCTAAAATAACTTCTAATTTCTAAATTCTACATGGATAGGGCCGGATAAGGCCCTGTCAACATCCTAACAAAATTTCTAATCTTGATTTTTTAACTAAAAATATATTTTTTCTAAAAATTTAAACAACTTTGATACTTTGTTTAAAAATTTAAAATTAGACCCTGTTTTAAAATTTAAAATTTAAACACATATAAACATAATGGACAAGGCCGAATATGGCTTTGTCAACAATCTAAAAGAAAAATTAAATCTAAATTCTAATCTATAATTCTACTCTAAATCTAAATTAAAAACCTAGATTCTAATCTATAATTCTAAAATACACATACCTGAAAGAATGTTTGTTGCTCCAACGTCCACAAAAATGCATGACCGTTTCTCCAATGTCTGCCGCTAACATCACCACACTTACAACACCAAATGCCTACAACACACACCTACATCACACGCCTACAACAAACGCCTACAACACCAAACGCTCTCCGCACAATAAACTATGAACTCGCAAAAACTATTGCAGGGTTATGTGTGGGTAATATATAAACATTTGTTTGGTAGAACAAATTTTCTGGCTGAAATATCTTTCGGCCGAAAAGCGGAGAGTGTCATTCGATTTGACATTCAAAAGTTTGGCCGAAAGAGTTCTTGGCCAAAAAATAGTATTTTCGACCGAAAAAAAATTAGTTCGGCCAAAAAAATGATTTTTTGAATTTTGGAGACCCGATTATCATGAAAGTGTAACCCACCTTCATGATTCCACCCTATCAATACCTTAATGTTTTGTTGGTCAACTCTGGATTAACAAATTAAAGTGATTTTCCCCATGGCGTTATAAAATCCATTTTTCCATTAAAAATAGTTGTACAAGGCAAACTGAAAACCATCGCCTTGAAAACATGGCACGTTGTTAAATACCACGGTTTCAAATGGTATAAGAGTAACAAAAAACAATTATGTGCATATTTATTTCCGGAAGAACAACTTAAGAACAGATTCGGCAATGCCAGCTTCCTCAATGCTTTTTTGGTCGTCAAAATTCAATTTCAATCCCCGTGTAGGAGAGACGAGCACAAATTATTTTTCTTCTGGAATTTCAGTGGCAACAAAAGGCCAAAGTACCTGGAATATTCAACCATGTGAAATGTTAAAATTAGCACACAAATAATGCACAACAACAAAAACACCCAACCATGGAAATATAATTTAAGAAGGGAAAACCTGAATGGGGTCTGTAGCAAGAAATTGTCTCTTAATCCTCCTCCCATAAGATAAACGATTACTATGTTGACAACTCCAGGCGTGCCTCTAGCAGGCTCTCGTGGCAAAGCTGGATATTCATTCCTCACAACTTCTCGAGGCACAACAGAAGAGGGATTTTCACTATCTTCCAAATGCGTCACGGGCTCCTTCTCCGTGTAGGGACACAAAATCTGAGAAGATTACCAATGGAGCTAACTGTAAATCATATTGTCTTCGAAATAACTGTTTTCAAAGATGATAAAATATAATCTTGAGAGGACTATGCTAAATGTAAGAGTAATATCTGTGACAGATCAACAGACATAAAACTATACATATCAAAATCAATCAAGATAGTAAAACAACAAACCTCGATCAATTGTTGGGTATCAACACTACCTTCTACATGATCCATTTTATATCCTGTGTGAGGATCTACAACAAGAAAAACAGGCTTCTTGTTGATTTTGTACGAGTGGCTTATTTTCGGTCCTTCCTCAAAATAATCATAAGTCTGCAATACCATTCCAAAAGGATATGTTAAAATCTATAGGGAATTGTATCGAATTTTTGTGGTTTCTATGTAGTATTGTTAACAGGCCATAAAATTAGGAGTAGGCTAGGAGCAAATTTTTTTTTGAGTTTAATTTTTTATGCCAAAAAAAATGGGCCCTTCAGATTTTCAGGGGTAGTATAAGTTTCTCATGGATCAAAGTTCCATGTATTTCAAAATCTTATTTCAAGGGTTTTACTCTATTTTAAACCAACTCACATGGTAAAAAAATCTTCCCTCCTATCTAAATTGATGGTGTAATCAGTCTTTTAATTACAAATTTCAATCTGATCACTAACAATTAATGATGCTAGAATATTCTTAGTGTTACATTCAAATAAATGAATAAAATTTAATGTTAATAATTTTCTTATATTTATGAATACATCGTTGTTTACCTTTTCACATTTACATTTACATAATATAATTAAGGAATTAATACACTAACCCTCATTGCCACGTTTAACTAATTAAAAATTAATCAATTTGTATAGAATGTTCATTGCCACGTTAAATTATTTAACAGGGATTAACAAACATTAATTCGAGAGCAGAGACCACGGTTTTTTTTAATATAAAGTGTTACCACGCGTATGTGTTTCAATTAAAGCAGTGGTAGTTCGACGCATGAATACAAATACAGCAGATGGAAAAACAATATTAGATACAGATACAGCAGTACGCTTACCCAGACTGCATGCTAAAAAGAAGTCTAATGATCATTAAACGATGATCATGATCATTCCATCGACTTCTTTATCATGACTTCTTTATCATGATCATGATTATCCCACTTAGTACGATTATCCCACAAAAATTAAACGATGATCATGATCATTCCATCGACACTGCTAACACAACCAGTGATCCTGAACTGGTTTGTTCTTTTTCGACGGCACAGTACATGCAAAGCATCATAGCCACTTTTTTTTTTTTTATTATCAAAAAAATTGTAAGATAGTGAAATCAATTCAACTATCGTTTCAATCAAGTTGCATGTGCCTTCCAGAAATAAAAATCTCACAATATTACTTAACTTTTCATGGTTGTATGATCCTGTATAAATGAGTGAAAAAACTCACAATATTACTTAACTTTTCATAATGGGATGAAAAGTATTATTTACTTTGCATGCGGTTTTTACAGTGAGTGTTTTTTTTTTACCACTTGGGGTTCCACGATGAGGCATTTCGGTTACAATGCCGTTGCAATTTCTGGATTATTTACATTGTGGGGCTTTTAACAAAGCGTGGAATTTCTTACCGCGTCCCTTGATTTTTTTACAACTTCCGTTCTTTTTTTACTAGCGATCCGGTGTAAGCGGATATGATATGAGAGTATTGAGAGTATTGTATTATGTTTATTGAAATTAATTTAGACTTCTATCACGTTTATTGAAGATTCATGTAGACTTCTATGGCAATTGAGTTTCTTAGAATTTGGAGGCATATAATGTACTTGAGTTCATGTTTATATTTAAGCAATTATATATGGAAGCATTAGATATTGCTCTTGGTTGTTGGGAATTCTTTAGAATTTGCATATAATATACATGAGTTCATGTTTATATTTAAACAAGTATTTAATCTCTGGCAATATTGATAAATTGTGAAGCAAAAGAGAAGTGCAGAGAGAAAGAATAGAACAGTATATTGAAATGTATGAAGAAGTACATAACTTCGTTACAATGCAAGAAGGTTGAGCTAAATAGGCTCAAGCAAGACAAAAATAGAAAGTACAACTGTCCAGTACAACTAGACTGTTGATGTTACATTATGTTTAACACTCCCTCTTAAACTCAACAGTTACAATCATTGGCACTGACTATGCCTAAGTGCTGTCTCTGAAAATCAAAAACTGACTTTCCTAGTGGCTTTGTAAAAATATCAGCAAGTTGATCTCAAGAACCACAAAATTGTAGTGCAATATCACCATTATTGACTAGCTCGCGTATGAAATGAAACCGAGTGTCAATGTGTTTACTTTTCTTGTGAAACACATGGTTCTTGGATAATGCAATTGCTGATGTATTGTCACAAAAAATTGGAGTTGGATCATTTTCTGTATGTGACATGTCTCTCAATAATCTTCTCAGCCATACAGCTTGACAAGAAGCTGAGGTAGCAGCTACATACTCTGCCTCTGCAGAAGATATTGAGACAATTGGCTACTTCTTTGATGCCCATGAAATTAGGTTCGTGCCCAGTTGAAAAACATATCCTGATGTGCTTTTCCTGTCATCTAGGATGCCTGCAAAATCACTATCTGTGAAACCAGAAAGTTGATTACAATCAGATTTAGTGTACCATAAACCGAAATTGAGAGTTCCTGCAATGTATCTCAAAATTCGTTTTGCCATTCTCCAATGAGAATCTTTTGGTGATTCCATGAATCTGGAAACAAGGCTGGCTGCATACATAATGCCAGGCCTAGTTGTTGTAAGATACAACAAACTGCCTAGTAAACTTTTGTATAAAGTAGAATCCACTGTGGGACCTTCATCATTCTTGCTTAATTTTGTGCCTAAAGGTATGGGGGTTTCTACTGGATTGCATCCTTCCATGCGAAACCATTTGATGATGTCTGCTGCATACTTTTGCTGACAGACAAAAATGCCTTTGGCTGATTGATGAACCTCAATGCCTAAAAAATATTTCATTATGCCAAGATCTGTCATCTCAAACTCAGATTGCATGGCATGTTTGAAATCTGTTAGCTCTAGATTTCCTGTGTAAATCATGTCATCAACATATAAACATGCAATTAGTATTTTACTGTGCTGATCTGTTTTGGTATAAAGTGTTGGTTCATTTGGACTTCTGGTGAAGGCACTTTTGATCAGGTAAGTGTCAATTCTGTTGTACCAAGCTCTTGGAGCTTGCTTTAAGCCATACAAGGCTTTCTTCAACCGATACACTTTGGCTGGGTGCTCTTGGACTTCAAATCCAGGTGGTTGATCGACATAAACTTCTTCTTCTAAGAAACCATTCAGGAATGCTGACTTGACATCCATCTGGTATACTTGCCATTTGTGTTGTACTGCTATGGCCAATAGAGTTCTGACTGTGTCTAACCTTGCTACCGGAGCAAAAGTTTCACCATAATTAGTACCTAGTTGTTGTGAGAATCCTTTGGCAACAAGTCTTGCCTTGTGCTTTTCAATCTGTCATTTTTCATTTAGTTTGGTTTTGTAAACCCACTTGACACCAATAATTTTCTTGTGTCTTGGTAAATCAACAAGATCCCATGTCTTGTTCTTCTCAATGGAGTCAATTTCTTGGTTCATGGCTTGAACCCAATGTGGCTCCTTGGCTGCTTCCTTAAAGGATGTAGGTTGACATGACATTAAAGAAAAAATATTGTGTTGTTGAAAGTCATCCAACTGCTGATGGATTTCTCTCAAACTTCGAGTTCTCTGATTCTGTGGTTCAGAGAATGATTCTCTGCTGGAAGTTGAGTTATCATGTGAGTTATCTGGTTTTCCTTGGACTTGCATTCTTGGAAGAATGGTTTGAGGTACTTGTTGTTCTGAATTTTCTGTGTTTTTAGAACTTGGCAGCAATGGATTTTGACTGTCCACTTGCTGATTTTCAGACTCATTCTAGAATTGATTTTCCAGAAATTGTACATCTCTGCTGAGAATTAATTTCTTGGTGATGGGATTGTAAAGCCTGTAAGCTTTAGATGTTTCACTATATCCAGTGAAAATACATTTTTCACTTCTGTCATCAAGCTTCTTCCTTAATTCGGA
>ML796755.1:318775-336645 GCA_009831015.1 Picea engelmannii
TGCCAAACCATTGTTTCATTCAGGGTTGATGCACTCTGTGCATAAGGTTGACTCAGATTTGCAGTTCTGAGGGTAAGGGGAAACATCCTATTTGGAGTCATATAGATTTCAGAAATCAATTTTCTGTTGGGTTTTCTATCATACATTTTGCAAGATGCTCCCTCAAAAAGTACCTTATATCCTTTTGCAATGAGCTATCCTACACTTAACAAGTTATGTTTCAAGTCTAGAACATGATAGACATTACATATGTCTTTCTTTACATTCTGTTTAGTAAGAATAGGAACAGTTCCTTTTCCTTGAACTTTGACTAAATGATCATTTCCAAGTGTAATATCAGATGAGATTGAAGAATCAATGCATGAAAGTAATTCTTTGTTACCTGTCATGTGATTGTTGCATCCACTGTCCAACAACCAGAGATCTTTAGGTTGTTGTTCAGTTTTGTGGCATGAGAGAAACATACCTCTTGGGGTGTCTCCCATATGATTTGACACATGAGCTCTGCCTGAGAGCTGATCTGTCTGCTTCTTCCTGCATTCAGATTCATAGTGCCCATACTTTTTGCAATAATAGCATTGAATGCTAGTTTTGTCATTTAATCTTCTCCCTCTGCCTCTTTGAGGCTGGAAATTCTGATGTTGGTTTTGTTGTTGATTTCTTTGACCTTGGAAATTCTGATTTGGATATTGTTGTCTGTTCCCTCCAGTGGAATGAGAGTTATTTTGATTTCTCCCTCTTCCTTGGTAACCTCTGCTTCTTCCTTTGCCTCTCCCTCTGCTGAAGGAGAACTGAGTTTTGAAGGCATTAGAGATTGACTCATCTGTGAGATGCAGTCTGGTCTCATGTGTCATCAGAGAACCAATTAGGTCATCTGTTGAAAATCTTGACAGGTCCTTTTATTCAAGGATTGTTGTTACAACCATTTCAAATTTCTTGGGTAGACTTCTGAGAATTTTCTCAGCAATTCGTTGATCAGTGATGGTTTCACCAATCAGTCTGATCTAGTTCACAATTCCCATGACTCTGGTCATGAACTGATCCATAGTTTCGGACTCTGTCATCCTTAGAGTCTCGAATTCCGTCCACAAGTTCTACAATTTAACTGTTTTGACCCTGTCATTTCCTTGGTAGGAAGATTTGAGAATGTCCCAGGCCTGTTTGGAAGTACCAGCGCCTGTTATTTTCGAAAAAATCGAATCATCTACAGAATTCTGTATCTAGAATTTCGCTTTGTTTTCTTTGATCCTCAGAGTTGCCTGAGCAATTCTCTGTGCATTTGTCATGGCAGTGAGGGCGGCTGGATCTGGTTCCACATATCTGAGATCCATTGGTTCCCAACACTCTTGTGCTTGTAAGAACGACCTCATTCGAAGAGACCAAAATTCGTAATTCTTACCAAGAAGAATCGGACCCTAAGTTGGGCCTAGATTGCTAGACGACGCCATGTTTTTTTGAATAATTTTTTTTTTGCAGAAGTACAGAGGAAAATTTTATATTTAGCTCCGATCGGTGAAACGCCAATTTGCCGATGGCCGATGGAAGCTTATCGGGCTTGAATTGGCCCTTGGTCTCCTTGCAATGTGACCACACGCCTTGTGATAAAGCGCTACGGGCTTTTCCCATTTTTACCTTTCAAAATGCCGAAACGCAAAAAATTTGCCTTTAGAGTTTTCAACGGTCTATATCATGTGTGATCTGACGGTCCAGATCTTATCGAGATATCGCGAATCGAGATTTCATGAGTTTTGATGACGAGCTCTTCTGACTCATCGATTCCCCGATCTCCAATTTACCGATGGAACTATCCTTTCGGGACTTTTCCCGATCGCTTTGATTGCCTCCACGTGTCCTAATAGATGGACGGTCCCGATTTCTCCTCGAGAGATCGCGATTTGAAATGTCCTGGACTTCTCGTCTCTTGAATCCGCGATTTGCCGAATCCTGTAAAGCCGATGGACTCTCTTATTGGGATTTTTCCAAAAGCCTCGATCTCTGCCACGCGTCCTCACAGATGGACGGCTCAGATTTGTGTCGGGGATTTCACTGGAAAGAAACCCGATCACTTGTTCTCAGGATTCCCGATTTGCCGAATCCCGATATGCCAATGGGCTTTTCCTTTTCGGGACTTTTCCCGAGCCTTCGGATTTATGCCACACGTCCTTGAAAGATGAATGGTCCTGATTCAACCTCGGGATATCGCGACTTGAGATGCTCCAAATTTTTGTCAACGTGAAACCGCGATTGCCGAAACGCCAACGGTTTCCTTGATGTTCGCCACATGTTTGGTCAAATGGACGGCTGAGATCTGATCACGATTTTGCGAGTTGCGACGCCAAATTTCTTTGACAACTTGAAACCCCAAATGCCGAAACACCGACAGTTTGCTCGATGTCCGCCACGTGTCCAGTCAAATGGACGGCTGAGATATGATTGCGATTTCGCGAGTTGCGACGCCAAATTTCTTTGACAACTTGAAACCTCGAATGCCGATGTGACGATGCATTGATCTGCTGCCACCTGTCCTCTGAGATGGATGGCTCATAGGTCTTCCTGGGATTTGGTGATATCGCGTATTAGAGTTTTTGGAGTGCAATTGTCTTTTCACATCCAACTCCCAATTACCGATATTGCAATGGAATAGGATCTCGCCACGTGTCTCTTGATGGACGGTCCAAATGACGTCGGGATTTCGCAACTTCACAAGTCAAAATTTCTCCTGCGTGCTTCAAATGACTAAACGTCGTGCACCTTCTTGGTGATCTAACGGTTGTCGTGCCTTTGCACAAGATCTGACGGCTGAAACTCTTTCACCTTTTCCATGCTCTCCTCGTCCCTTCTAGACTGGTTTCCCGCTCTGGATTCGTTCGCAGGACGAATCTTACGGCCTCAGTGGTTGTTCTTTTCACCTGTGGAAGAAAGATTCGTGAATCTTTCAAAGATTTGAAAGAAATACATGAATTCTTCTTTATCTACTAAAATCTTTGACAGATTTGAGCGATTTCCCGTAAATCTTTAAACGATTCTGCCTTCTGCATGAATCTTTAACAATTTTGAATGTTTTCTTCAAGTTCTTTAAGCGAACTTCCGTTCTGCAGCTCTTCTTCATCAATCTTTGATGATTCTTGAAAAATTGTGCAGGGTTCTTTAAAGTTTCTTCTTCTGCGTTCTCTTCATCCAGGATATTTCGAGCGTTGTATGCTCTGATTCCTCCGCAAGCTTATTACGGTGATCTTTTGATAGTATTGAAGACAACTCTCCAAGCCTTGTGAAAAGTCTGTGTCGCGTGCTCTCAAGATCCATGAAGCTCTGTACTGTGAGGATCGTGTTGCTCTCCGAACTGTGTGAAGAAGCTTACTGTTGTAGCTTTGATACCATGATAAATTATGAAAAAAGAGAAGTGCAGAGAGACAGAATAGAACAGTATATTGAAATGTATGAAGAAGTATATAACTTCGTTACAATGCAAGAAGGTTGAGCTAAATAGGCTCAAGCAAGATAAAAATAGAAAGTACAATTGTCCAGTACAACTGGCAGTGTACAGTCAGATTGTTGAGGTTACATTATGTTTAACAAATATTAGATATTGTTATTGGAAATTTTACAAATAAAATACCATTCATTATTATGCACAGCCTTATCATGCAAAAAAGTGCAAAGTTTTATGAAAATAAATATATAAATTCAAATATATTATTAAATTTAATATTCTAATATATATATATAAATATATATAATCAAAATTGTGAAATAATAAACACTAATCAATAGAGATATATAACATTAATCATAGTTAAATATACTGATCTTTAATCAATAGAAATATATAACATTAATCATAGTTGAGTACAGCAAATTAAGGATGGATTACTCAAGTAAAAGTAAAGATGGTTAATCCGTTAACAGATAATGATCTCTATTGGCATTCACCATACACTCCTGATGTGGATGTGCTAGTCTTAATAGAATAGGACAATCCTCTTCATCTTAGAAGAAAATGATTAGTCTTTTGCGTGTGTTAAATTCTTTACCAAAACCCGCAATAACTTATCATTGTTCATTGCAAAACTTTTATATAATTAAAATTATTGCACATTGATATTTCAGATTTATGATGTTTATAAGATTTACAACCTCGCGAGACTCTGATTCATCTGCTTGAAAATTTGACAATATCCACTTTCCTTTACTTTGAGCAAGATCTTTGACCTGCATGGCAGCGTCATTAATAATTCTGAAATTGGACTTTGAAGCCTTAACCAATACAGATAAAAACAGAGGACTCGAATTATGACGAAAACAATATGGAAAATACCGCTTGAAAGCTACCGTCGGAGGTTAAATGAGCAGGTCGTTCAGGTTCTATGGCTCGAGCGCATCGCCTGCCATGAAATTACAAGTAAAAATGAAATTGAAAATGAAAAATGCATAATCTATACATAGTTTAACATATCATTGAAGAAGCTATAGGTAATTATGTTTGAGATACCGTAACAGGTCTGCTGGCGCAAAATGACCTCGAGATCGAGCTGGGCCTCGCATAACTTGTCCAGGAGGAGTGACTGGTTCCTCATCATCATATTCATTACGAGAAAGCCCCGAATTTCTAGGGTAGCGAGCTGTGTCAGGTAGAACTTCTCCTGCAGGAGTGATTGGTTCCTCTGATAAAATGAGAAGCAGAGAATACAGAGAAAGAGTAGAGCAAAAATTCTATTCAGTATATTAGGTATGTTAGGAAAAGAGTACAATGAGAGAAAGGAAAATAGTTGAGCTAAATAGGCTCAAGCAAATCAAGAACATCAAGAAATGATAGTACAGCTACTGTTGAGGCTACATTATATTTAACACTCCCTCTTAAACTCAACAGTTACAAACATCAGCACTGATGATGCCCAAGTGCTCTCTCTGAAAATCAAAAATGGATTTTCCAGTGGCTTTGTGAAGATATCTTCGAGTTGATCTCAAGAGCCACAGAATTGAAGTGCAATATCACCATTATTGACTACCTTGCGGATGAAGTGAAAGCGAGTGTCAATGTGTTTGTTTTTCTTGTGAAACACATGATTTTTGGATAGAGCAATTGCTGAGGTGTTGTCACAGAAGATAGGAGTTGGATCCTTTTCTGTATGTAACATATCTTTCAATATTCTTCTCAACCACACAGCTTGATAGGAAGCTAAGGTAGCAGCGACATACTCTGCCTCTGCAAAAGATATTGATACAATGGGTTGCTTCTTTGATGCCCATGAAATCAGGTTCGTGCCTACGTGAAAAACATGCCCTGGGGTGTTTTTCCTGTCATCTAGGCTGCCTGCAAAATCATTGTTTGTGTAACCAGAGAGATGATTATCATTAGATTGAGTGTACCATAAGACAAAATTGAGAGTTCCTGCAACATATCTTAGAATCCGTTTCGCCATCTTCCACTGAAAATCTTTGGGGGATTCCATGAATCTGGAAACAAGGCTGGCTGCATACATAATATCAGGCCTAGTTGTTGTAAGATACAACAAACTGCTTACTAAACTTTTGTACAGGGTAGGGTCCACTATAGGGCCTTCATCTTTCTTGCTCAATTTTGTGCCTAGGGGTATAGGGGTTTCTACTGGATTGCATTCTTCAATGCAAAATCTTTTGATGATGTCTGCTGGATACTTTTTCTGAATGACAAAAATTCCTTTGGTTGATTGATCAACCTGAATCCCCAAAAAATATTTCATTATGCCAAGATCTGTCATCTCAAACTCAGATTGCATGGCATGTTTAAAACTGGTTAACTCAAGATTTCCAGTATATATCATGTCATCAACATATAAACATACAATCAAAATTTTACCGTGTTGATCTATTTTGGTGTAAGGAGTTGGCTCATTTTGGCTTTTGCTGAAACCACTTTTGATCATGTAAGTGTCAATTCTGTTGTACCAAGCTCTTGGAGCTTGCTTTAAGCCATACAAGGCTTTCTTCAATTGATATAATTTGGTTGGATTCTCTTGGACTTTAAATCCAAGTGGTTGATCGACATGAACCTCTTCTTCTAAGAAACCATTCAGGAAGACTGACTTGTCATCCATCTTGTATACTTTCCATTTATGTTGGGATGCTATGGCCAATAGAGTCCTTACATTGTCTATTCTTGCTACTGGAGCAAAAGCTTCACCATAATCAGTACCTGGTTCTTGTGAGAATCGTTTGGCAACAAGTCTTGCCTTGTGTTTTTCAATCTGCCCTTTTTCATTGAGTTTAGTTTTGTAAACCCACTTGACACCAATACTCTTCTTGTGTCTGGGTAAATCAACAAAATCCCATGTCGTGTTCTTCTCAATGGATTCAATCTCTTGGTTCGTGGCTTGAACCCAATGTGGCTCTGTAGTTGCTTCTTTAAAAGATGTAGGTTGACATGACATTAATGAAAAAAGATTATGCTATTCAATGTCATCCAACTGCTGATGGATTTCTCTCAAACTTCGATTTCTCTGATTTTGATGTTCATAGGATGAGTCTCTGCTTGAAGTTGAGTTATTTGCTTGAAGTTGAGTTATCCTGAGAATTTTTAGGTTGTCCTTATACCTGGAATCTTGGAAGAGAAGGTTGAGGTATTGGTTCTCCTGAATTTTCTGTGTTTTTAGAACTGGGTAGCAATGGATTTTGACTATCCATTTGTTGATTTTTAGATTCATTCTAGAGTTGATTTTCCAGAAATTTTACATCTCTGCTAAGAATTAGTTTCTTTGAGATTGGATTGTAAATCCTGTTAGCTTTAGATGTTTCACTGTATCTAGTAAAGATACATTTCTCACTTCTATCATTCATTTTCTTCCTTAATTCGAAAGGTATTTGAGCATATGTTATGCATCCGAATGTCCTTAGATGAGAAACATTTAACTGTGTCCCACTCCATGCTTCTTGAGGGACTTTCATCTTTAGATTGGTGGTGGGAGATCTATTCAAGAGATAAGTTGAGCATGCTATTGCTTCATCCCAAAACGTATTTGACAAACATTTCTCTTTCGGTAGGATTCTTGCCATGTTCATTATTGTCTGGTTTTTCCTTTCAACCACTCCATTCTGTTGTGGAGTATACCTGACTGTAGTTTGCATGATAATGCCTTGTGATTTGCAGAAATTTGCAAATTCGTTGGAGTTGTATTCTCCTCCTCCATATGACCTGAGAGATTTTATATATTTGCCACTCTGTTTTTCAACTTCTTCTTTGAATTCTTTGAATTTTGCAAAAGTTTTAGACTTGTGTTTGAGAAAATAGATCCAGATTTTCCTGCTAAAGTCATCAATGAATGTTAAAAAATAAAAGCTACCACCTATGGACTCTGTTTGCATTGGTCCACATAGGTCAATGTGAACAAGTTCGATATGTTGTTTGGCTTGAGTGGAGGACTGTGGAAAACTAGTTCTCTTATGTTTTCCTAGTATGCAAGACTCACCTGGGGGATTTTGCTCTTTGAATATAGGGAGACCTTTGACCATGGAGTGCTTTTGTAGAAGACTTAGACTCTGAAAGGGTATATGTCCAAATCTTGTATGCCAAACCATAGTTTCATTGGGGTTGGATGCACTTTGTGCATATGTTTGGATCAGATTTTCAGATTTGAGGGTCAGGGGAAACATCCTATTCTTAGTCATGTGGATTTCATAAATCAATATTCTTATGGGGGTTTTATCATATATCATGCAAGATGCTCCCTCAAAAAGTACCCTATAGCCATGTTCAATGATCTATCCTACACTTAGCAAATTATGTTTCAGATCTGGAACATGATAGACATTGTTTATGTCTGTCTTTACATTTTGTTTAGTAAGAATAGGTACAGTTCCTTTTCCTTGAACTTTGACTAAAGAATCATTTCCAAGTGTAATATCAGATGAAATTGAAGAATCAATACATGAAAGTAAATCTTTGTTACCTGTCATGTGATTATTGCATCCACTGTCAAGCAACCAGAGATCTTTAGGTTGTTCTTCAGACTTGTGACATGAGAGAAACATACCTCCTGATGTTTCTCCCGTATGATTTGACACATGTGCTCTGCCTGAGAGTTGATCTGCTTGCTTCTTCCTGCATTTAGAGTCATAGTGCCCATAGTTTTTGCAGTAATAACATTGTATGCTTGATTTGTCATTTGATCTTCTCCCTATGCCTCTTTGAGGTTGGAAACTCTGATTCTGACTATGTTGTCTGTGACCTTGGAAATTTTTATTCGAGGTCTATTGTCTGTGTCCTCCATTGGAGTGAGGGTTACTGGGACTGCTCACTCTTCCTTGGTTACCTCTGCTTCTCCCTTTGCCTCTCCCTCTGTTGAAAGAGAATTGAGTTTTGAAGGCATTGGACATTGACTCATTTGTGAGATGCAGTCTGGTCTCATGTGTCAACAGGGAACCAATTAGTTCATCTATTGAAAAATGTGACAGATCCTTGGATTCAAGGATTGTTGTAACAACCATTTCAAATTTCTTTGGTAAACTTCTGAGGACTTTCTCAACAATGCGTTGATCAGGGATGGCTTCACCAGTCAACCTGATCTGGTTTACGATTCCCATGACTCTGGTCATAAACTGATCCACATTTTCAGAATCTGTCATTCTTAAAGTCTTGAATTGCGTCCTCAAGGTCTACAGCTTAATTGTTTTGACCCTGTCGTTTCCTTGGTAGGATGATTTAAGGATGTCCTAGGTCTGTTTTGAAGTACCAGCGCCTATGATTTTTGAGAAAATTTAGTCATCCACTGAATTTTGAATCCATAATTTGGCTTTATTCTCTTTGTTCTAATGTGTTGCCTGAGCATTTCTCTGTTGGTTTGACATGGTAGGAAGGCATGCTAGATTTGGTTCCACATATCCAAGATCCACTAGATCCCAGCATTCTTATGCTTACAAGAAGGATCTCATTTGAAGAGACCAAAACTCATAATTCTTTCCAAGAAGAATCAGGCCTTGAGTTGGTCCTAAATTGCTAGACGTGGCCATGTTTAAAGAATTTAACACAATAGAAAAAAATGTTAGAAAAATTTTTGTTTTTACCTGTTTCCTGATCGTAAACTAATTTCTTGCAATGACTTCGGAACTTCGCGATTCGGGATTTCGCGAGTCTCGACTTCATCCTTTCACACTTCAGGACTTCATGACTCCTATATACAAGCCCTCCAATGTCTTGTCTCCCCAACTCCCAGTCGCCGAAACACCGAAAAGCACTTAACAGCCCTGTATTGGCCCTTAGCCTCCATCTATGTGACCACGACCGGTGACCACATGCCTAATCGTTCAAGCGCTACTGGATTTTCGTGATTCGGGAATTGTGATGCAAGCACTTCACCAATTCTTTGTTCCTCAAAATGCCGAAACCCGAAATATCCTAGCACCTATCCTTCTCGAATGCCTTTTCAGGATTTTGCGTTTCGGGACTTCACATTGACGGCACTCCTCCAATTCTCTGTCCATTAATATGTCGAAACCCAAAATATCCTGGCACCTATCCTTCTCAAATGCCTTTTCGAGGTTTCGCATTTTGGAACTTCGCGAATACTGTGTCTCCAATTCCTGACCCTTCGAACTTTCGGTATCTGAAATACCAAAGTACCGAATTTTGAAATGTTGAAACTCCACTCCTGCGGGAGATCAAAGGCTGTGAGCTTCCCCTGATCTGACGACTCAGATCCTTTCAGGATTTCATGGGTCAAGAGTCCCAAACTCTTATCCTTTTCATTCCCGGTAGTCGAAATGCTGAAATGCTCCTTTCAGGGATTTCCCCGAAGCCTCAAACACTGCCACGTTTCCTCCTTGTGGACAGTCACGATGTTTTTGGGAATTCGTGAGCCAAGACTTCTTGTCTCCTGACTCTTCTTCCTTGATCTCCTGGTACCCGAATTCCTGGTAGATTTAGATCTCCTTTCACGATTTTGGGAATTGGGACTTCTTGTCTCACGACTCCTTCCTCCTTGATCTCCCGATAACCGAATTTTGGGTAGATATAGATCTTTGACACCTGTACTCCAAAATGGACGACTCATGATCCTTTCGGGATTTTGCAGATTGCTAAGTCGAAGGAGTCCATTTCCTTTTGCTGAGACGAAGTTTAAACCTTACACACCTTTCCTAGATCCGACGGCTCACAGACCTTAGTGCTAGATCTGACGGTTCAGATCTTTCTTCCTTTGCTTTGATCCAGTGGCTCTTAGGCCACTGTGATCTAGATCCAATGGTCTTGATTCCTTCGAGATTTCGTGAATCGGGAGTTCACAAGGCAGTGACTTCACGACCCCTTGCTTCTCAAAGTATCGAACTCCGAAATGCTGAAATTTCACCCCGCGATTTGGGGATTTCGTGATTCGGCTATTCTCTTGTGCGCTTCAGAGGACTAAACCTCGTGCACTTTTCTCGAATCTGACGACTATCGGTCCTCTATGCAAAATCTGATGGCTGAAAATCTTTTGCCTTTTCTGCGCTCTCCACGTCCTTTCTGAACTCGATTAACGCCTTAGATGTGTTAATAGGACCGATATTATGGCTATGTCTACTTGTCCTTTGTTGATTTAGCATGTTCTTTGCTGCTTCTGCAAAGAGTTTCTCCTGAAGAAGGAAATTCATGAATCTTTCACGAATTGGAAAGAATTTCATGAATTCTTTAAAGAACTCACCTATATTTAATTGTTTCTTCCCTCTGCAACTCTTCTTCATGAATCTTTCACAAATCTTTAAATTCTTACAATTTTTTATTGTTTCTACCTTCTGCAGCTCTAACTCCTCAATATTTTGAGCGTATTGCGCTCTCCTTCCTTGTGTTTGCTTTCTTCAACGATCTTTTGAGTGGATGGCATACTACATATTTCTCCCCAGGCTTTGTGCAGAATCTCGCGTCCTATTCTTTTGTTCATAGTGTAATCTCTGCGCTTGTTAGGATCAGGTTGCTCTCCAGACTGTGTGAAAAGGCTTACTGGTGTTGTTCTTATACCATGATAAAATGAGAAGCAGAGAATACAGAGAAAGAGCAGAGCATAAATAGTATTCAGTATATTAGGTATGTTAGGAAAAGAGTACAATGAGAAAAGGGAAAATAGCTGAGCTAAATAGGCTCAAGAAAATCAAGAACATCAAGAAATGATATTACAGCTGTCCATGTACAGTCAAACTATTGAGGCTACATTATATTTAACATCCTCATCATTGTATTCATTACATGAAAGTCTCAAATTTCCAGGGGAGCGAGCTGTGCCTGGCAGAACTTGTCCCGTAGGAGTGACTGGTTCTTCATCATCGTATTCATTACAAGAAAGTCTCAATTTGCTAATGGAGAGAGTTGTGCCTGGCAGAACTTGATCCGCAGGAGTGACTAGTTCCTCATCATCATATTCATTAGGAGAAAGTCCTGATTTTCCATGGCTACAGTGATATGCATTAGAAATTATCAAGTTATAAAACCCAGACATAATATAGACTTTGATGTTGGATACATCAGTTTAAACTCAAGGATCATAGACCTTTCGCAAGATGAATTTTCAATCATATACCTTGTGGGAATTGAAGTTTCAGGACCTACACCAGTAATATCATCCAGGAGAGCAGACTCGCGAAGGTGGTCAAGATGAACAGAATGCCATTGATTTTGTGGTGGTAACACATCCCTGCATTGCAATCAATACTTTATAAAACCTAAATAAAGTTCTCTAATCTTTTCACTATATACATTTTTTCAAATCAGTTTTGCCCAGAAAATCCCCATAAATTCAGAAAGATGGATGGAATTTAGATTTTAGTTGTTAAGAACTTGAGATTAGACTACACCAATATTAGAACTACTCGATAAATCTTAGGTTAAAATGGAACAACTCAAAATTTGTGGTAAGTGTCTGTATTCCTTGCATAGACTTACATGGAAACAAACAAACACAATGGGGAAAATCATGTCCAATACAGATTGAAAAATCACATACAATATTGAATATTATAAATAGAAGAAGGAAATGTGAGTTATATGACCTAAGACCTCATGACCTATTGTGAAGAAAAGTTGTAATGCCTCTTCAACTACCCAATCCGTTGCATGCAAAGCTTGAAAATTCAATCATGTTTATTAATCATTTTAACTCTCCTGAACAATAAATCTTAGAAATGCACCCATCATGTTTATTAATCATAATAACTATCCTGAAAAATAAATCTTAGAAGTCCAGGCATTGGAAGTAGACAAAAATTGACAGGATAGATGCCGAGATAAACATGTAAAATTATCATCCAAAACCTTTGGAAAAATATGAACAAGAGAGATTATAGATTACCCACATCAAAAAGTTGCACCGCCTAAGTCTTTGTGAGGCCTGTGATTTCAATAAGATGAGAACTCTTACTTTCGGAGTTTGTCATGGTTTTTACGAAGGACCTATGTAGACCTATCTATGAACTACATAATCATTCAATTAGAATAACATAACAATATACTAAATACTAAATGACTAAATCACAATATCATAGAAAGAATAAATAATTATTATTCAGGTAATTGAATAAAACAGTTGTTTTCACTGTGATCAAAGTTGATCTTTATAACAGTACATAGCCTCATAGAACAAATAGTTTGTTGGTCGTGATTGAAAGCTTACAACAATTTATTTTAGAAAACTACTCATGCATTTTGCATGCATTACTTAGTCAGACAATCTATATCTGAACACTAACAAACATAAAAGAAAAATGCAAATGGATTGATGGATTGCATCATGTGAGATGATTGACAAGATTGCATCAATTACCGACATAATCCTCCTTGATTCTAAGAGGGCTCACAATCTGATCTCGAAGTTTCAAAAACTGGACTTTAGCAACTGCCTTAGCGAAAATGTTTGCAAGTTGTTCTTGAGTCTTTATATAACATAGTTTTACTTCCTTCTTTTGCACCAAATCTCTAATGAAATGATACTTTAAATCAAAATGTTTTTTTATTCTATGATGGAATGGTTGCTTGACCAATTTGATGGAACTAGTGTTATCACAAAATATCACTCTAGGAGGAATTTGTTTCTGTCCAATTTCTTCTAGAACTTTTCTAAGCCATAATTCTTGTGTACGTGACTACAACATATTCTGCTTCTGTGGATGAAAGTGAAACTATACCTTGCTTCTTTGAGCTCCAAGTAATCAAACCCGAACAAAAAGAGAAACAATTACTAGATGTAGACTTACGGTCATCCAAACTACCTGCCCAATCATAATAACTAAATGCAACAAGATTAAATCTTTTAGAAGTGTAGTAATGAATACCAAAATTTAGAGTTCCTCTCACATACCTCAAAATCCTCTTGGCCACCATGATATGTATTTCAATGGCTCTGTCATGTATCTTGAAACAAGAGAAACTGAATAAGTTGTTAAATTTGGCAGCATCGAGAGTCATTCTCCAATGAGAGGCCATATGGGCCACCCCGAGGCTAGCCAGGGAGATTTGGAGAATCAACCAGTCTTGTGAAGTATTGACAAAAGCCAGGGGGAACGAACAACCTCTGTGAGTCAAACCAAAATTCAATATGAATGAGATGCTATGTGAGTCTAATGCAAAAGTCATGGGGAATGTACAACCTCTGTGAGCATAGACAATCTAGTGCAAAAGTTAGGGGGGACATACAAACTCTATGAGGATAGACAAACTAGTTCAAAAGTAAGGGGGAACATACAACCTCTGTGAGCCTAGTCAAACTTTGTGAGCCATGAGAAAAAGTTAAGGTATCTAGCAAAATTTAGGTTGAATGTAAAATTCCTATGAGCTAGAAACAAACGATATTCCTAATATTGCAAATGATATAATTGTATTGATCTAGTGCCTTGGCACGTGTAAACATTATCCACCATGAAGAGAATTTTGAATTTCCTTGTCAAGAGTTGTAACTAATGTCTTGATTCTATTTCTATGTTAGAACTAAAGTGTAATGTTGAGTTGTAACCAGGGATGATTTTAAGGATGGAAATTTATTTTAAAATATAGAAACCTTGGTGAATATTACTAATCCTTCATATGCCAACTATAAATGTTTGGCTATATTTTTGTAAAAATATTCAAATTTCTAAGTATTTTATATAGTTTTTATAAAATTTTCGATTTGTAAGGTAAAATAATTTTATCCTATAGAATTTGGGAAAATCATTTTTAAAATAGCGAATCTCGTTTTTGGAAAAACCATGGAAAAATAGCCCATGAGAGAAATTTAGCCCCTAAAATCATCTATGGTTTTAACTAAAGTCTTGAGTATAGTTCTATGTTAGAACTAAAGTGTAATGTTAAGTTGAAACTAAATTCTTGAGTCTAGTTCTATTTTAGTAATGTTGAGTTGCAACTAAAGTCTTGAGTCTAGAACTAAAGTGTGATGTTGAGTTCCAACTAAAGTCTTGAGTCTAGAACTAAAGTGTAATGTTGAGTTGCAACTAAAGTCTTGAGTTTAGTTTTATCTTAGAACTAAAGTGTAATGTTGAGTTGCAACTAAAGTCTTAAGTCTAGTTCTAAGTTCGAACTAAAGCATGTCAGTCTCAAGTCTAGTTCTAAGTTTGAGCTAAAGTGTAATGCTGAGTTGTAACCAATCTCAAGTCTAGTTCTAAGGTTCGAACTAAAGTGTAATGTTGAGTTGTAACGAATCTCAAGTCTAGTTCTAAGTTCGAACTAAAGTATGAAGTTGAGTTATGACTAATGCATGCAATCAAGTTACTATTTCGATCTTCTCCTCTTGCCCTCTTTAGCCTATATAAGAAGAGGTTGAACCCTCTCCTCAACACAATTTTGTAACACATTCTGTAACACAATTTTGAAACATAGTTTTCATATGTAGGTTGAGGGTGAAGTAATAGAGGAGAACATCAGTGATAAAGAGAAATCATATCAAAGGTGTATTTCAACAAGGTATTCTAAGTCTTTGTCAGGTCAGAGTCATCTTGGCAAGCTCTTTGAGAGAAGTACATTAATGGTGGATATTTGTAAGAGCTCTTACATTATTAATGCAATAAAGGAATATTGTTTGGTGGGGCTTTTCTCCCTGTACAGATTCCCTAGGGTATATGTGTTGTTTATATGCATGTTTACTTATATACATAATTATTTCTATTCCATTATGATTTGAAATTGTTGAAGTGTATTAAGCTGGAATCAAAGTATTCATGAAAATAAAAAAATTAATCTACATAAGAAATCAAGTTCATAATTTAACATGGTATTAGAGCTTAGGGTGTGTTAAACGTGTTGAAGTGCGGTAATAGGTACACATAGATCCAATAAATATTTATTAAGTTTCCATTGTGAGGACCATGGCATCCTCCATTTCAGTGAGGGTTGAAGATAGGCTCGAAGGAGATACCAAATTTAATGTGTGGAAGCTCCGTATAACAAATATCTTGCAAGAGCATGATCTTGAGCAGTATGTGACCACAGTGGTGGAGGTACCAATGAATAATGCAGGAAGAATGACTTTCGGGAAGATTCAAGCAAAGGCCAAGTGAATCATCTTTGACTCAGTCAAAGATAGTATAATTTCTGTAATGACTTTGTTGATGACTGCCAAGGACTGTATGGATACCTTGGTGAATCTGTATGAGAAATAGGATCCAATTCAAAAGAGGATACTTAAGCACAAGATTATGTATTTGAAGATGGAAAAAGGTGAATCAATGGAATCTTTTTGTTCTGGGATAGCTTAGATCAGAGATCAGCTTTTGGTCATAGGGGTGAAAGTGGACGATGATGATTTAGTGTAGGATATTTTTGACGGTCTTCCTTTTTCATGGGAGACCTTCTTATCTAGTGTAAGTGGGAGAGAGATTCAACCCACGTTTCATAGGTTATGGCATGATTGCCTCTAGGAGGAGAGTCGCACGGCTACCAGGAGTGAGCCAACGAAAGAAGAGAACTCATCTTTAGCATCAAGATTCAAGGGAAAGAAGAAAGGCACTTTCTAGAAAGCCTCTCAATGGAAGCCAAACATCAAAGGTACATTCAAACGCAAGAATATTGATACATCTAAGATTAAATGATTTAGGTGTAATAAGTTGGGTCATTTTGCTAAAGATTTTGGTTTAGAAAGAAATATCCTAGGAAAGGGAAACACCATGCCTCAATTGTTGAGGATCATGAATTCAAAAGAAATTAGAAAAGTCCTTCTAATGAGAAAGAAAATAGGAAAGAATATTATTTGGTTTCTTCTTTATCCAGTTCAGTTTCCACGAGGTCGAAAACTTGGTTAGTAGATAGTGGTGCATCAAAGTACATGACAAGGTACAAGGAGATCCTCTCAGATTTCGTGACAAAATCTTTTGCAGAGCACGTCGAGCTTGGGGATGAAAAATGTTACAAGATAGAGGGAGTAGGCTCTATCTCTAGATTGGAATCTAGGGATAGACTTCATGTTGATGAAGTATTATATGTTCCAGAGCTCAAGAAGAATCTACTATCAGTTGCAACCTTTGAGGACAAGGGATATTGGGTTATCTTCAAGGAAAGGAAGGCACTACTATGGGATAAAGGTAGCCACTTGAGTACAGTAGAACCCATTGGAACTCCCAATGGAGGACTGTACATCGTGTCAAGACAATCAGTTCAGGCATTGGCTCATGATGCAATTAGCTCCAGCGATTTTTGGCACAAAAGACTTGGACATCTTCATTACAAATCTCTTCCAGATCTACAGAACATGGTATGTGGCATGCCCTCTATTTCTTTTAGTAAGAATGAAATTTGTAAGGGATGCATGCTAGGTAAAAATATAAAGAAAGCATTTCCTAGTAGTGACAACAGAGCTCAGGGCATCTTAGATCTGGTTCATTCTGATGTATGTGGTCCCATGTCATCTCCCTTACTTAGTGGTTGTTTGTATTATGTCATTTTTATTGATGATTACTCAAGAAAATGTTGGATATATTTTCTTAAAGCTAAAAGTGACACATTTGATAAATTCAAAGAATATAAAGCCTTTATTGAAAAGAAGATAGGGAAACACATCAAAATCCTTAGAAAAACCAATGGAGGAGAATTTGAATCTCTTCAATTTGAGAATTTCTGCAAATCAGCGAAAATCAAGAGACAATTGACCGTGCCATATAACCCTCAGCAAAATGGTGTTGCTGAGAGGAAAAATAGGAATATTTGTGAGGCAATGAAAATAATCATGTTTGACCAGGATCTGCCAAATCCTTTATGGGCAAAAGCTACCTCCACTGCCGCGTATATTCAGAACAGGTGTCCACATGCTATTTTGAAGAACAAGACTCCTGAAGAAGTCTTCTTAGGGATCAAACCTGAAGTAGGGAATCCAAGGATATTTGGATGTCCTGTGTATATTCATGTCCCTAAGGAAAAGAGGACAAAGATGGAACCCTCTGTTAAGAACCAAACATCAATATAACATAGAAAAACCTCAGGAAAAGTACTCAACGCTTTGAAAAAGAGATAATTTCAGATAATAAGCCTCTTCGATGGGGAAACCTCCTTTTACCCCACTTAAATGTTCAAGTACAAGATGATTCAAAATGAAAATGTCTCCTTGGTATATATAGGAGACTAGGAGGTGTAATTAAAACTAGTGGCCTAAAGCCGACATAAATAAAATAACATTACTAATCTAATTTACAACTAATGGCCTAAAGCCGACATAAATAAAATAACATTACTAATCTCATATGCCCCAATTAAGGGGTAATGAGCCCATATTAGGGCTTAACATGCCCCTCCCCTTGACACAAGTGTTGTCCGCAACGCTTGAGTAACTCTGGATGCTTCTGTATAAAAGACTCATCTTCCCAAGTGGAATATTCAGCCGATAGTTTCCTCCATTTAATGAGATACTCTGAAATGGATCTATTCCTCAGCTGGCGAATTCTTGTGTCAGTGATGG